>JAGFNQ010007086.1:13525-57418 GCA_024364735.1 Boesenbergia rotunda | reverse complement strand
TGTGGTGCAGTATGCACCCAAGTCAAACCTGTGTTTTGATATTGGCAAAAAGGTTCAAAAGTTAAGGGTTAATGGTTGTCTAACGAGTTTCTTGAGTGTACAGGAAAAGCCCTAGTGAAGGAATGCTAGGCACTGGCGAAGGACTGCCAGACAGGACAAGCCCTAGCAAAGGACTGCTAGGCACTGGCGAAGGACTGCCAGACAGGACAAGTCCTAGCGAAGGAATGCTAGGCACTGGCGAAGGGCTGCCAGAAGAAAAAACCTAGCGAAGGGCTGCTAGGCACCAAGCGAAGGGAAGCTTGGTAACTCAAGACCTGGCGAAGGACTGCTGGGCAAAAGTCCAACTGGAGGATCCGGTTGGCACCAGGTAAAACTCTCCCGAGAGGAGTAGGTGAGGACGCGTTCCCCTCGAGGGAACATTAGGCGTCGGTTCGACCTAGGGCTCCATTTTGGAGATCCAAAGTCAGAACCAAGACAGCTAAGGCTGTTTTAACTAACTTATTATTTGCTGTTTTGGACTAACCCTGGATGCAGGACCGAAGGACTGTGTTTCTGCAGCTCAGAGAGCCTCAAAGGAGTGAGGCCGTAGCTGAGCAGGGCGCCCCGGATGTGTCGGGCGCCCCAGAGTCAACCCAAAGTCAGCAGAGAGGTAAACGCCCCGACAGCAGCCGCATGTCGGGCGCCCCGCGTGTCTCGGGCGCCCACTGTGCCACGCCACTGAAGGCGGCTGCAGCTCACCCTCGCGAAGCCTCGGTGATAAAGTTTGACCGGTCAATCGGGCGCCCCGTGCGCGTCGGGCGCCCCAGTCAAATACAATCCCGAAGATAACGAGATCAGCTTTGACTAGAGCATCGCCGGATCTGCAGCCACGTGGGGGGCGCCCCGAGCATGTCGGGCGCCCCCTGCCCTATATAAAGAGGGCCTCGACCCTCTTCAAAGGACAACGAATTCCTTCGACAATTCTACGCTCTTCTGCTTCCACGACACGCTCCAGAAAGCTGCCAACTCAAGCCGACGACGTCCCGCTGCTCCAGAACTTCAATCTTCACCGGACGTCGGTAACAAGAGTTGTATTTAAGTTTACGAGAATATTTTTATTATTATTTGTGTGTAAACTTTTGCGAACTTATAGAATTGCCCGCAGAAAACGGTCAACGACCGTGGGCCTTGGAGTAGGAGTCGACCCAGGCTCCGAACCAAGTAAACCTGCTGTGTTTGCGTTGTTGTGTTCTCTTTTATTTCCGCTGCGCACCCGCTCTTTTTAAATCCGAACGAATTGCGACATTCACCCCCCCCTCTCTCGCATTTCTCGATCCAACAAGTGGTATCAGAGCGGGGAAGTCAAACCTGGTGCAACCACCAGTTTGAATATTTTTCGGATTTTTTTTTTTTCTCTCTCATTTTTTTAAAATAAAAAATCTTCGTTCGAGTTTTTATCTCAAGGTTGGTGCAACACCCCTTGAAATCTGTGTTTGATTATTTCTTCCCGCACTACTAATCCAAGACCAAGTCTTGGAAATATTTTTGTTGTTTCCTTTTATTTCAGTAACAAATGTCTATCCAAGAAGGATTTAGCACCGCCAGACCTCCACTTTTCAGTGGAGAAGACTTTCCCTACTGGAAAAGTCGAATGGAGGTCCACCTGAAAACTCAGGTGGAAATGTGGATAATCATCCAGTCTGGACTGATGATTCCCACCAATGCTGAAGGTGTACCACAAGACTACTCAGAATGGGACACTGCCCTTAAACGAAAGATTGAAGCTGACGCCAAAGCAACCCAGACTCTACAATGTGGACTAACGAAAGAAGAGCTGAACCGCGTAGGACCCTTCAAAAGTGCAAAGGAACTATGGGCTAAATTGATTGAACTCCACGAAGGAACTTCAGATACAAGGATCAGCAAACGAGACTTGCTACTGAACAAGCTCTTCACTATCAAAATGGCTGATAACGAGACAGCAGCCCAGCTCCACGCCAGAATCCAGGAGCTGATGAATGGTCTTCACGCAATAGGTCACAAGGTTCAAAACCGTGATCTGATAAGGTACGCCCTAAACGCATTCCCTAGGACCACCTTGTGGGCATCTATGGTAGATGCATACAAGGTCTCTAGGGATCTTTCAAAAATTAAGCTAGATGAGTTATTTTCTGAACTTGAGCTGCATGAACAGACTAACTCCAATTTGGTCGAGAAAAGTATAGCTTTTTTGCAGGGAAAACAGGGAAAATGACCAAGAAGAAAATTCAATTGAACCTGAATCTACCTCAGATTCAGAAATAGAAGATCAAGAAGAAGATCAATCAGAACTGGTCCGGCTAGCTCGAAGCTACTACAAAAAGTTGAAGAACCAAACTAACACACGGAGAACAAGCCGAAGAAAGGACGGACAAGATGAACCGGCAACTGACAAACAAAAGCCCAACGTAACCTGCTACGAATGCAAGAAGAAGGGCCACTACAAGACTGAATGTCCAAGTCTAAAGGAGTCCAAAAAGAACAGAAAGAAGAAGGCACTCCAAGCAACCTGGGACGAGTCTTCCTCAGAAGAAGAAGAAGAAGCACCTCAGTCCAATCTTCTAGCCCTGACCGCTTCGGATCAAATCGAGACTGACTCTGACTCGGAACGGGACGACGGCAAGCTGACATTCTCCGAAGACGGCGAAATAAAGGTAACGGGTTTTTCAAAATCGCAATTAAATTCTCTTATTTCCTATCTATCCCGAGATTTGGCGAAAGCCAAACTCCGAATCGAGTCCCTCCGACAGGAAGTAAAACTCCTGAAAGAGGGAGCTGATTCTAATTCCTTAACTGAGAAAATTCAGGAAGAAACCCCTGATCAAGTTGAGAAACTTGAATCAGAGAATTTCTCCTTGAAAACTCAAGTCAAGGATTTAAGAACAGCTTTAGAACGATTCACTTCTGGTTCCAAGAATCTTGATATGATTCTGGGAAAACAGAAGTCTGTTCTAAACCGATCCGGACTTGGCTATAGAACCAAATCTCGGCAAAGATCTTACTTTGCTGTACTGAACCAGTCAAGACCTAAGGTTCAGGCATGGGTGCCAAAACTGTGCCTGACTAAACCAACTGGTTCAAATCAATTTTGGATCCCCAAGGACAAGATTCACATCTTGCCTAACCCATATAGAGGCTATAGTCCAGGGGGAGCCAAAATCAAAACAATTTTTATAATTAGATAGTTTTTTTAATTGATTGATTGTGTGTTTATTTAATTCCTTGCAAATTGCCATGCTTAGATTTAAGGAATTCTTAGATTTAAGGACTAAAATTACTTGAAAATTGAAAACATAGTATTGGGAGGAGGTGAGATGATAGTACGTTAGGGAAGCCAATTTGGCGGAACTAGCCGAAGCTACCGATCCAAGACCCAAGCTAGTTAGACCAGAAAATGACCTAATTTAATTTGAAAATGAAATTTCATTAAAAGGCTTTGTCAAGGAAAGGGTGGATGATCCCATAAGGCTTCGGCCAAAGAAGGCCTAGTGCCTCGCCAAGACCTGGAAGCCAATTTCTGAAATTCAAATTCAAGTTAACTTTTGTCAAATTCGAATCTAACTCAAATTTCAAATAATTATAGATTCTAAACTGTTTTTCAAAACCTCTATTTTTCAAACTTATTATCTTTTTGAAAAACACTTAATCTGTTTTCAAAATTTTTTTTCAAAAGTAAATATCTTTTCAAAATAAATGAAAATTCCCTTTCAAAATTAATTTTTACCTTCAAACCTGTCTCACAAAAACCTTAAGGTTAACGTGATTGAAAACCCTAGACTGGGGTGAGACAGACTAGGAAGTGAAACTCAATCTAAGCTATCCCTAACTCAAGTTGGATCCAAATCATCAAAAATTCTTTATGTGTAGGAACATAAAGATTTGGACCAATGGATGTTAGATAGCGGGTGCTCCAGACATATGACTGGGGACAAATTGAAGTTCACCAAACTCAAGTTCAAAAACCTGGGCTCAGTAGCATTTGGTAACAATGCCACACTCAAGGTAATTGGGTCAGGTAATATTGAACTTAAATCCAATTTCATTATTAAGAAAGTTCTATTAGTAGAAAACTTTAATTTTAACTTACTTAGCATAAGTCAGTTATGTGACTCTGGTTATTTAGTTACGTTCAACAATTCTAACTGCCTAATTAGAAACGCACAAGACTCAGAAATCATGCTTAAGGGCACTAGGAAAAACAATGTATATACTATAAATCTTCCCCTTATACCCAAATGCATGTTAACACAGTTAGAACAATCAAAACTCTGGCATAGGAGATTAGGTCATACCAATCTAAGAACTATCTCAAAAATTACCCAACTTGGCTTAGTAAAGGGTGTTCCTAAAATTAAGAGTAATGAAAGCCTAATATGTGAATCCTGTAATCAAGGCAAACAAACCAAGTCTAGTCACAAATTGATCCAATCTGATCAAACCCAAACCACACTTGAGCTCCTACACCTTGACCTTTTTGATTCACATGGAGCCAAGTCACTAAGTGGAAACCGGTACTGCTTAGTGATAATTGATGACTACTCTAGGTTCACCTGGGTTAGGTTTCTAAAGACCAAAGATGAAACCCTGAACCTATTTAACAACTTTTGCAAATTGATTGAAAATCAAAATGATACCAAAATAAAAAGACTTAGGTCTGACCACGGGGGAGAATTCGAGAATCAAAGATTCGAAGAATTCTGCAAAGTAAATGGATATAAACACGAATTTTCGTGTCCTAGAACCCCCCAACAAAATGGCATAGTAGAAAGGAAGAATAGAACCCTACAGGAAGCTGCTAGGGCTATGCTTAATGAATTTGACCTACCCAACCACTATTGGGCAGAAGCAATTAGCACAGCTTGCTATATCCAAAATAGGACTCTGCTTAATAAAAGGTTAAGTAAAACACCCTATGAACTTTACTACACAGACTTCCAAACCTACACTATCTTAGAGTCTTTGGATGCAAAGTCCATATTCTTAATACCAAGGACTATCTTGGAAAATTCCAATCCAAGTCAAACCCAGGTATCTTTTTAGGGTACTCTACAACAAGTAGAGCTTATAGAGTCTACAACAAAATAACTAAGAAAATTGAAGAAACAACCAACTTAATATTTGATGAAGAAACGAACCCAAAATCTGACAATTCTGACTTAGCTTCACCAAATACTGATCAAGAAGATAACTCTGAAACCCTAACTGAACCCTTTAATGACTTAACAATTGAACCAAATTCTGAATCAGTTGAACCAACCAATGAACCCAGAATTGAACCTATTGGACCAGCTGGACCTGAAGCTGAGCCAAGTACTAGACAAACCAAGAAACCCAGACTTAGTCACCCAACTGATCAAATTGTAGGTGATCCAACCTTAGGAGTCAGAACTAGAGCCTCCTATAGAAATCTTAGTCAAATAGCCATGATTTCAAAAATTGAACCTAAGACTATTGAGGAAGCCCTACCTGATCCTGACTGGATATTAGCCATGCAAGAAGAGCTAGCCCAATTTGAGAGAAACCAAGTCTGGGAGTTAGTACCTAAACCTAAGGGCAAATCCGTAATTGACACTAAGTGGGTATTTAGGAATAAGTTAAACGACCAAGGTGAAATAACCCGAAATAAAGCCCGCTTAGTAGCTAAGGGATTCAGTCAAGTAGAAGGGTTGGATTATGATGAAACCTATGCCCCTGTAGCTAGACTTGAGTCTATTAGGATGTTACTAGCCTTTGCATCCCATAAAGGATTCAAATTATACCAAATGGATGTAAAGTCAGCCTTCTTGAATGGGCTCATTAAGGAAGAAGTCTATGTAGGACAACCCCCAGGATTTGAGGATATAGAAAAACCAGATTATGTCTATAAACTTAGCAAAGCCCTTTATGGACTAAAACAAGCACCTAGGGCCTGGTATGAAAGACTATCCAACTACTTGATTTCTAAAGAATTC
Organism: Boesenbergia rotunda; assembly: GCA_024364735.1. NCBI lineage: Eukaryota > Viridiplantae > Streptophyta > Magnoliopsida > Zingiberales > Zingiberaceae > Boesenbergia > Boesenbergia rotunda. Next base: position 51,449 of record JAGFNQ010007086.1, on the reverse strand, counting down.
AAACAAGGTCAAATTGACCCAACCTTGTTTGTTAAAATTTTAGAAAAGGATATATTTATTGCCCAAATTTACGTAGACGATATAATATTTGGATCAACTAATTCTAAATTTCTAAAAGAATTTGTAACAATAATGGAAAATGAGTTTGAAATGAGTTTAGTTGGGGAACTCAACTTTTTCTTAGGGTTACAAATCAAACAAACTAAGGATGAAATTATGTACATCAATCTAAATATGCAAAAGAACTAATTAAGAAATTTAAAATGGATAACTCTAAAAGTATAAGCACCCCAATGGCCACAAATGTAAAAATAGATAGTGACCCTGAGGGTAAACCAGTAGACCTAAAACTTTACAGAAGTATGATAGGAAGTCTACTATACCTGACAGCCAGCAGACCTGATATACTTTTTTCAGTAGGAATGTGTGCTAGGTACCAAACCTGTGCTAAGGAAACCCACTTAGCAGCCCTAAAAAGAGTCTTAAGATACATTAAGGGCACCCTAAACGTAGGGATTTGGTACCCTAGAACTTCATCCTTTAAGTTATCAGGATACTCTGATTCTGATTATGCTGGCTGTAAATTAGATAGAAAAAGTACAAGTGGAAACTGTCAACTTTTAGGAAATAGCTTAGTAAGTTGGTGCAGTAGAAAGCAACACTGTGTTGCTTTATCAACAACTGAAGCTGAATATGTAGCCTTAGGAGAGTGTGTAGCTCAACTCCTATGGATGATGCATACTCTTAAGGACTTTCAGCTAGACTACAATCAGACCCAAGTCAATATTGACAACATTAGCTCAATTAACTTAACCAAAAACCCAATACAACATTCTAGAACCAAACACATAGAAGTAAAACATCACTTTGTAAGAGATCACGTAGCTAGGGGTGAAATAGTCCTTAAGCATGTAGACTCCAAGTCCAACCTAGCTGACATATTCACTAAACCCCTACCTGAATCTGAGTTTAGCTCACTAAGAAGGCAGTTAGGGTTATGCTTAGTAGAATAGAATCATTTGGTTTTTGGATTTTAAATTGAACTTAAAATGTCTTTTAAAATGTTTTTTGTTAAAAATATTCTTTAACTTTAAAAAGTTTTTTTACTTAGTTTTATTTCAAAAACTACCCCCTTCAAAACTAGGGTTTTTTCGAAAATGGACTTAGCCTAGGCTCTAACCCTAGAACTGCATGCACCTATAGATCTAGAAGCCAGCATCTCACAAGCACCTTAGGGCACTTTTTGAATGATAACCTAGAAAGGGTTGAGATGCTTAGGTCTTTGCCTTAACTCAAGATGCTTTAAGTCAGTGCATCTGCAGCAGTTGGGGCACTAAATACAAACTGAACAGCAATCAAGTTAAGTGTCAAGTTTAGACAATCTAACTTGAACAGCTCACTTAACTTGACTAACCCTAGCCAAAACTACTGTTTATAACAGTTAGTAAGTAGCTAAGTGGGTTAGACAGGTCCCTAAAGGATTAACCAGACTTAGGTCTTATTTTGATTCAGTACAGCAAATGCTCTATTTAAGTATTGCAAATTTTGTTTCTTCTTTTTTCTGCATTTTTTGATATATGTCAAAGGGGGAGAGTTGGAAAGGAAACAGGAAACACAATGGAAAGGAAACAGGAAACACAATTTTTGATTTTCCATAGTCTTTTCAAAAAGTTGAACTGAAAAATTGGTATAACTTTATTTCTAAGCTCTGAACTATTTTTTGCTTAAAATGATTTTTACTTAATGTCTCTAAGTTTGAAATTTTTCCAAAAACTGAAAATTTTCTAAAGTCTGAAATTTTTTTCAAAAATGAAAATTTTCTAAAGGTTCCCAACCTAAGAATGTTTTTTTCGAAAAACTTAGCAAAAACTGTAGAGATTTCCTAACTTATTATCAAAACATGAAATCTTCTAAGTATTTCATTCACACCACCTGTTTTTGAAAAACCTAGGGGGAGATTTCTTCTAGGGGGAGGGAATCTAACTTAGGATTTTAAATTCAGCACTTTTTTCCTTAACTTTTTGAACTAGGTTGCCATATATCAAAAAGGGGGAGATTGTTGGTGCAGTATGCACCCAAGTCAAACCTGTGTTTTGATATTGGCAAAAAGGTTCAAAAGTTAAGGGTTAATGGTTGTCTAACGAGTTTCTTGAGTGTACAGGAAAAGCCCTAGTGAAGGAATGCTAGGCACTGGCGAAGGACTGCCAGACAGGACAAGCCCTAGCAAAGGACTGCTAGGCACTGGCGAAGGACTGCCAGACAGGACAAGTCCTAGCGAAGGAATGCTAGGCACTGGCGAAGGGCTGCCAGAAGAAAAAACCTAGCGAAGGGCTGCTAGGCACCAAGCGAAGGGAAGCTTGGTAACTCAAGACCTGGCGAAGGACTGCTGGGCAAAAGTCCAACTGGAGGATCCGGTTGGCACCAGGTAAAACTCTCCCGAGAGGAGTAGGTGAGGACGCGTTCCCCTCGAGGGAACATTAGGCGTCGGTTCGACCTAGGGCTCCATTTTGGAGATCCAAAGTCAGAACCAAGACAGCTAAGGCTGTTTTAACTAACTTATTATTTGCTGTTTTGGACTAACCCTGGATGCAGGACCGAAGGACTGTGTTTCTGCAGCTCAGAGAGCCTCAAAGGAGTGAGGCCGTAGCTGAGCAGGGCGCCCCGGATGTGTCGGGCGCCCCAGAGTCAACCCAAAGTCAGCAGAGAGGTAAACGCCCCGACAGCAGCCGCATATCGGGCGCCCCGCGTGTCTCGGGCGCCCACTGTGCCACGCCACTGAAGGCGGCTGCAGCTCACCCTCGCGAAGCCTCGGTGATAAACTTTGACCAGTCAATCGGGCGCCCCGCGCGCGTCGGGCGCCCCAGTCAAAAGCAATCCCGAAGTAGACGAGATTAGCTTTGACCGGAGCATCGCCGGATCTGCAGCCACGTGGGGGGCGCCCCGAGCATGTCGGGCGCCCCCTGCCCTATATAAAGAGGGCCTCGACCCTCTTCAAAGTACAACGAATTCCTTCGACAATTCTACGCTCTTCTGCTTCCACGACACGCTCCAGAAAGCTGCCAACTCAAGCCGACGACGTCCCGCTGCTCCAGAACTTCAATCTTCACCGGACGTCGGTAACAAGAGTTGTATTTAAGTTTACGAGAATATTCTTATTATTATTTGTGTGTAAACTTTTGCGAACTTATAGAATTGCCCGCAGAAAACGGTCAACGACCGTGGGCCTTGGAGTAGGAGTCGACCCAGGCTCCGAACCAAGTAAACCTGCTGTGTTTGCGTTGTTGTGTTCTCTTTTATTTCCGCTGCGCACCCGCTCTTTTTAAATCCGAACGAATTGCGACATTCACCCCCCCCCTCTCTCGCATTTCTCGATCCAACACAATATTATATGTATCTATGCTTTGTGTTTGTGGATATTGCAGGTACCAAGAATCGAAGACAAAGCAAGCTTGATGAAGGCCCTAACCAGGGCGCCCTCATGCACCAGGGCGCCCTCATGCACCAGGGCGCCCTGGTCAACACCAGTTTCGCTGCTGCGAGTCAGAAGCCGTGGATAAGCGCTGACTGGGTTCAAGATGGGCGCCCGGAAGATCCGGGGCGCCCTGGTCAAAGCTGTTATCAGTTGCGGCGTGGTAGGCGCAGGGATAAAGTTTGACCGAGTCTTCCGGGGCGCCCCCAGCGTCCAGGGCGCCCCCAGCGTCCAGGGGGCCCCCAGGAGGCCTATATAAGGGGCTTCGACCCCTCAGCTTTAGACACGACTTCCAAGCACTGTTCTAATCATTCTGACCAACGGCAACACACTAGAAACGAGGCTCTACGACCGGGAGGCTCCAGGAGGAAGTGCGCGGCACTTCGGAGGTCCAGATTGGCTGAGCTTCATCTTTGTCTTGTTGGTTTGCATTTTGTTAATTACCGTACTTAAATTTCTATATTATTGATTGTAATATTGAACTGTAAGTCGGGTTTCTCCGCCTCCGGAAAGTCCGGAAAGGAGACCAATAGTGGACGTGTGTTCCCGTGCATAGGCCTTGGATGTACTGACCCTGGGGGGTCGGGAACCAAGTAAAATCCGCGTGTCCCTTGCTGTGTTGTTATTCGTTCTATTTATTTTTCGCTACGCTAACACTCTAAGTCTAGAACGAAAGTTACGAAGCTTCTGCGAAAGATTTTCACGATCGATATTCACCCCCCCCCTCTATCGACGGTACCGGTCCTACAAGTGGTATCAGAGCCGAGCCGCTCTTCACCGGACTAACCGCCGACGGAGCAACGACGCCAGGAGTTGAGGGGGAGCCCAGGGGTGAATCAGGTACATTTTTTTTCTATGTCTAATTTTAAATTGCATATTATTTGTTTCACGTGCAGGGAGAGAGGGCACTATAAAAATCAGTGCCCTACTCGTAAGATTCGGTCTACACCACCGGCGACAAAGGGGGTACCAGCGCCAGAGGCCCGGAAAAACAAAGATCACGTGCGATGCTTCAAATGCGAGAAATACGGACACTACAAAAACAAGTGTCCGGCGAAGGTACGTAAGATTTACGTTCCAAAAGTTTTACAATTTCCTGCACTGTCTTTAGATAATTCAGTCAATTTTTCTGAAAAATTAAATTTACTGCATAGTAGATTAAATATTTTACATGAAAAATTAGAAAATACGGATATGATTAAAATATCCAAAATTAACTATTTAATTATTAATACCAATTCAATAATTGCTAAAATTAATTCTGATATTAAATCTAAAATAAATTCTGATAATTATTTTGATAAAATTAATTCTAATAAAATTAATTCTGATAATTATTCTGATAAAATTAATTCTGGTGAAATTAATTCTGACAATTATTCTAATGAAATCAATTCTGATAATTATTCTGATAAAATTAATTCTGATAATTATTCTGATGAAATTAATTCTGATAATTATCCTGATAAAATTAATACTGATAATTTTAAATCAGATAAAATTAAACCTAAGGTTAAAGTTGAATTCAAAATCGAAAATCCTAAGGATAATTCCGAATTCAAATTTGAAAACCTTAAGGATAATTCGAGTGATATCCCTGAAATTATTGAAAATTTTAAGGATAAAGATGATTTTATTGAAAATATTCATGAGGATAATACAGATAAAATTCTCCTAGATGATAACTTAATTATAGAAAATCCTGAAAGTTATTACAAAGATTTAACTAGTGGCCCCTTTTACTCCACCTACTGTGAGAATATTGAAAAATCTAATCTTGAGGAGGATATAGAACTATCTAAGATAAAGGTCATAGTCAATAAAAATTACAAAATCTCAAATAAATCAAAATTATTAGAAAAACTTGAAAAGAAAGATAAAGATGAAGAAGAAATTTTTGAAATAATGAAAATGATGAATTTAAACCCACAATTATTAATTAATCATTATAATCTTAATAATTCAATTAAATCTTAAAAATTCAATTAAATCTTGAATAATTCAGATTAATTCTAATTAATTAATTAAATATTAATTAAATTCAAATTAAATCTTAATTAAATTCAAATTAAATCTTAATTAAATTAAAATTAAATATTAATTAAATTCAAATTAAATATTAATTAAATTCAAATTAAATCTTAATTAAATTCAAATTAAATCTTAATTAAATTCAAATTAAATCTTAATTAAATTCAAATTAAATCTAAATTATAATTCAAATTGAAATTAAATTCAAATTTAAATTAAATTCGAAATTCAAACTTAAATTAAATTCGAAATTCAAATTAAATTAAAATTCAAAATTCAACATTAAATTCGAAATTCAAAATTTAAATTCGAAATTCAAACTTAAATTAAATTTGAATTTAAATAAAATTGAAATTTAAATTAAATTCAAATTTAAATAAATCCAAATTAATTGTAACTTAAATTCATTAATTCTTAATTGATTAATTAATTTTCTAATTCAATCCATTCTTAATTAACCTGAATTTAACTAAAATCTTAAATAACTTAAACTTAAACTAAAATAAAATTTTACCCAAACTATAACAATCAAAATTAATAACATTAAATATGTCAATGTGGGTTGACATATTCGCAGGTTCACTCGATATGTATCAAATCGGGAATTTGATACATTTTAGAAACTTAAATAAAATTATTTGACTTGTTTGACTCATGCATAATTGACATGACATGTATTTGCTATTCTTTTAAAATATATGACATGTCATTCATATTTAAATTTTATGCATATATTAGAACGGCTATAGGAAAAAGAATAATTGAAACTTGATCAACCTAGTATTGGGTGGAGGTGAGATGATAGTACGTTAAGGAAGCCATCTTGGCGGAACTAGGCGAAGCTACCGATCCAAGATCCAAACTAGTTAGACCAGAATTTTTCAAAAAGTAATGTTAAAAATGAAATTTCATTAAAAGGCTTTGTCAAGGAAAGGGTGGATGATCCCATAAGGCTACGGCCAAAGAAGGCCTAGTACCTCGCCAAGACCTGGAAGCCAATTTTTGAAATTCAAATTCAAGTTACTTCTTGTCAAATTCAAATCTAACACAAGCTTCAGTTTAATCTTAGAATTAATAATAAATTAAGAAAAATGATTCAAGCATCTCACAATACACCTATAAGGCAACCATGCTTGTTGTATTGATACATCTAAAATGGGTGAGATGTTAAGGACTAATAAATTGAAAAATGTTTTTCAAAATTGTTTTTCAAGATCTTTAGAATATTTTCCTAAAAATATATTTTCAAAATAGTGCTTCAACGTAATAATGTTTTTATGGAATTCATGCTTGTCTGATTGATTATATATATATTATATTTTTCAAAAATATATCTTTTCAAAAATTTGTTTGACTCACTCAATTAGACACAAGCCTCTTAGGACAACACTAAAGTTCCTTAAGGCACTTAGATAGAGTCAAACAGTATCGGGTACAGGGGAAGTACTTTTCATTTTTTTTGGTTTTCAAAAATTGCACTTTAAAAATTACTATTTCGAAAACTGAGCTTTAAATCATTATCACTTGTGTTTTTCGAAAAAGGTTTATCTGTCTTGTTTGATTTTGATAAACCCTAAAGACACAGAGGAAAGTCCACTTCTAGGACGTGTCAGATTTAGGGGGAGTCTAAATCAAACTTCTGAAAAAGTTTCTTTTAATTAATTGTTTTGAAATTATTAGAAAATTCCTTTGATTTGAATCAAACCTTAAGACTCAGAGGAAGAGTACTTGTGGTCAACAAGCTTCCCAGGACTGGGTCAAGTTTAGGGGGAGGTCAAATTAAAAGAATTATTGAATATTTCAATTATTTTCATGCGCGGTATTTTCAAATCCTATTGAAAACATAAGTATTATTTTAAAATGCTATAATTTTGTATTATTCTCAAAAATTCATCTGAGTTTTATCAATTTTAAATAATATCTTGAGTTTGAAAAATCTTCCAGGACACTTAGGAAAATGTCCTTGTAGTCAACAAGGTTTCTTATGATTGTGTTAGACTGAAAGATAAACCGAATCAAGTATTATAACTTTAAAATTCTTATATTATTCAAAATTAACTTACATTCTGTGACTTATGAAATTTTTGAAAATAATATTTACGTGAGTTGGAAAACGTCCAGGGCACTTAGGAAATGTCCTTGTAGTCAACAAGGTTTCCCAGGATAGTGTCAGACTGGAAAATAATCCAAGTGAAGTCAAATATTATGTTTTCAAAAGTACTTATATCTTTCAAAGCCTAATATTCTTGCAAAAGTACTTAATTTAAAAAATATATATATTTTTTCAAAAGTACCTACTCTTTTCAAAAAACTCAATACATTTTTCAAAGGTACTTATATTTTTCCAAAATTACTTATTATTTTTCAAAATATCATTTTTCAAAACTGCTGAATCTATTATTTTTCAAAAGTAGTTGCATGCCTCAAAGATCATCCTTTAAAATATTTGGCATTTTCTCAAAAATATTGTCTAAGTTGTCTAAGTTCAAAATACTTAAGTATTAGTTTTATGCTATGCTTTCAAAATTTTATACTAAGTAGCTTCAAAAATACTCTCATTGTTGGTACAAGTATTCTTTTTTTTGATGTATGACAAAGGGGAAGAGGTAAGTGCTTAAGTTAGAAATTTCTTGGATTCTTACCAAAGGACCATTTGATCAAAATGTTTTTCAAAACTAAGGTCATGTCTTAGTTTGATCCCAAAGATGGTAAGTTAGCCCCTTAAACCAATCTAACTTAAGTTATTGTCAAACATCAAAAAGGTGGAGATTGTTGGTGCAAGTTGCATCAATGATATTTCTCTTTAAGTGTTTTAATGTTTGACATACATTTAAGTCAGTGATATATTAACAGACAAAGGGAGCAAGGAGAAGTAACCAAGTTGTAGAAATGTCTATTAACCTAGTATTGAAACCCTAAAGACCTAACGAAGGGATGTTAGGCACCTAGCGAAGGGCTGCTAGGTATCGTAACCCTAAGACCTAGCGAAGGGCTGCTAGGCACCTAGCGAAGGGCTGCTAGGCATCAAAACCCTAAGTCCCAGCGAAGGGCTGCTAGGCACCTAGCGAAGGGCTGCTAGGTATCGACACCCTAAGACCTAGCGAAGGGCTGCTAGGCACCTAGCGAAGGACTGCTAGGTATCGAAACCCCAAGACCTAGCGAAGGGCTGCTAGGCACCTAGCGAAGGGCTGCTAGGCATAGAAGACCTAGTGAAGGGCTGCTAGGCACCTAGCGAAGGGTTGCTAGGCATAGAAGACCTAGCGAAGGGCTGCTAGGCACCTGGCGAAGGACTGCTAGGGAATGAAGACTTGGTCCGAGGGACTAAGCAACTTAGCGGAGCGATGACTAAGGACAGGAGTAGAGACGGATCAGGGTTTGGGCGTCTCGAGGTCCGGAGGTATCGGAAGCTAAGCAAAAGTCCACCCGAAGGGCTGGGTGGCAACCGTCTCCTGAAAGGAGTAGGTGAAGGGCAAGTTCTCGGGGATAGGAACTTGTGCCGGTTCGACCTAGGGTTTCGTGGTGATTCGAAGTCAGAACCAAGTCCTTAAGACCAATATTATATGTATCTATGCTTTGTGTTTGTGGATATTGCAGGTACCAAGAACCGAAGACAAAGCAAGCTTGATGAAGGCCCTAACCAGGGCGCCCTCATGCACCAGGGCGCCCTCATGCACCAGGGCGCCCTGGTCAACACCAGTTTCGCTGCTGCGAGTCAGAAGCTATGGATAAGCACTGACTGGGTTCTAGATGGGCGCCCGGAAGATCCGGGGCGCCCTGGTCAAAGCTGTTATCAGTTGCGGCGAGGTAGGCGCAGGGATAAAGTTTGACCGAGTCTTCCGGGGCACCCCCAGCGTCCAGGGCGCCCCCAGGAGGCCTATATAAGGGGCTTCGACCCCTCAGCTTCAGACACGACTTCCAAGCACTGTTCTAATCATTCTGACCAACGGTAACACACTAGAAACGAGGCTCTACGACCGGGAGGCTCCAGGAGGAAGTGCGCGGCACTTCGGAGGTCCAGATTGGCCGAGCTTCATCTTTGTCTTGTTGGTTTGCATTTTGTTAATTACCGTACTTAAATTTCTATATTATTGATTGTAATATTGAACTGTAAGTCGGGTTTCTCCGCCTCCGAAAGTCCGGAAAGGAGACCAATAGTGGATGGGCATTCCCGTGCATAGGCCTTGGATGTACTGACCCTGGGGGGTCGGGAACCAAGTAAAATCCGCGTGTCCCTTGCTGTGTTGTTATTCGTTCTATTTATTTTCCACTGCGCTAACACTCTAAGTCTAGAACGAAAGTTACGAAGTTTCTACGAAGCTTCTGCGAAAGATTTTCACGATCGATATTCACCCCCCCTCTATCGACGGCACCGGTCCTACACTAAGGTGCTCCATCTTTTTAAGCTCTCCTTTCCTTGGACATTTTGTATGGTAATGCCCTAGCTCCCCGCATGTGAAGCATCAAATTCTCCTTCTTTTCTCCTTTTGAGCTTCCCCATTCCTACAACCCATATTAGAATTTAATTAAATGGACTTGGGCTTAGAAATTATCTCCTTTTTACCTAGTGGGCACTTATCCTTGTAGTGCCCCCTTTTGTTGCAACCAAAGCATATGATATGCTCTTTTGATTTTGCCTTGGTGGAGGTTGGAGCTTTCTCTTGCTCTTGTGTGGATGAAGGTCTCTCCTCCCCCTCAACCCTTGATGTTAATACTTCTTCTTCCTCTTCGGATGAGGTGGATGCTTTTTCACTCAATTCTGTTGGGACCGGGTGCATGTTGACATGGATGCGGGTTCGTAATTTTAAAATTAATTACGTGCAGCGGAAGGTTTAGCATAAATAATTTCACAAATTATTTAACCACACATCTAAGCATGCAACCTTATATTGTGTAGACATGATCATACATTTAAAATTTTGTAGAAAGTAAACTAATTTACTTAATACCTCGCGTAACTCGAAGGAAGGGACGAGATCCAACCGTAAGCGTCCCTTGGAAGCTCCGCCTCTATTCGCGTCCACGCCGAGTTTTCTTCGGGATGACTTCGCAAAGCCATGAGTTTCGTGCCGACAAGAACTACTAGATTCTCCAAAGGCACGACAAGAATACCAAGAGAGAGATGGGAAGACTAACCACCAAACGAAGAACGGAATCAAGATTCCGGGAGGAAGGAAGGAGTTGCGCCCGCTTCTTCTTCTTCTTTGGCAGCTGCTTGGTGGATGAAGCTCACGGCAACAAAGGGGTCCTCCTTTTAGGGCCGGCGGCACTAGGAGGGAGAGGGAGAGAAGGAGAGAGAGAGAGGGCTTATTTCTAGATCTCTTAGATTGATTTCTAAGTCTTGCCTTGGTTCCTTTATATAGTAGTCTCTCAATCGCCAAGTCTCCTTTTTATGGAATAAATTTTCATAAGAAATTTATCATATAAATTTTTCTATGAATTATTCCATCATGCCAAGATTTTATCATAATTTAATTTATAATAAAAATAACCATGTCTCCCTTTTTATTATGGAATAAATTTTCACAAGAAATTTATTATATAAATTTTTCTTATCATGGAAAAATCAATTCATAATTGATTTTATAAAATAAAATAAACTATTCAAAGTTTATTTTAATTTCCATGAAAATAATAAACTAAACTTCGGTTTATAAAATTTTATATATATTATCCATAATTTTATAAAACAAACCACGCTCGGTTTATTTTATAATTTGAACCAAACAATTTGGTTTTCCCCTTTTAATGTGGCCGGCCAAACAAAGAGGGTGGGGACCCTTTTTGGCCGGCCAAACCCAAGCCTATACCATATGAATTAAACTCATTTAATTCATCCAATAAGTCTTCAAAAGACTTAGCCATTTTATGCTTCCGATGCGTCTCTGAAAAATTCAGATTCGACTTATCTCTCTTGATCGGAAAATCCAATTTTCAACTCGTTTTAAATCCCTCGGATTACTCGTAGTGCGTGTGACTAAATAGGCTTTCGATTTATGTTGGCCGTCTATAATTAACCAATTATAAAACGATCATGAGTGGCACCTAGTAGTACATCATGATCCCCAATTAATCGAAAGATCAACGGTTGGCCTCAGAAATTATTCTGAAACCCTTCAGCAGCTATAATGAATCGTGCCCCATTCCCTTCACCATCTTATACCCACTTGGTTCAGGACACAGTCTATGTGTGTCAGTCCCCACTAGGCTGACTACGTCACACCTAGCCCAAGCAATGTTTTTCTCGTCCTACGGATTCTAGTTACTCTCATGTTTCTGAGAGATTCATACTCTGAACATGTGATGCTCTGGCCAGAGGCTTCGAGTAACAATCCGACGATAGGCCTTGGGTATACATCTCCTCGCAAGGAGTGGTGAATCCTTTGTAGGCTGTTCAAACATCTTCGGGCACTTCGGCTTATACCCAACCATCCTGGGTCCACACCTCCTTAGAGATGCTTGCTTAAGATGTCAAAGTATAAGTCTCCATGACCAAGATGACTTGAACACCGCAAGTCAAAGGAACATCGCACTTAAGTTGCAGTAAGAACTTCATTGACATATCTATATGTAGATTACCATATGAAGTTTTACAGCCAGTCACTCCAATGAACTAGTTCTCTTAACTAGCATTCATGTTTATCTCCGGACATCCCAATGTCACCAACCAGTGAGAATCAGCTGATTAGAGAATAACCCATGCTAGTTTCAACAGAATTGATAGTGTCCGTATTTATCAATTCATCGATTAGGGACAATTTCAATACTTCACAATTGCGCATGTAGAGATAATCACTAGTTGTGAATTCATCACAAATTCTCTCATGCTGTGAATTGTATTGCGGACATTCAGTAAATGAGTTTAAGATCTCAATCAAATACACAAACATGTATACTCAAATAGTGAATATTCATTTATTAAAATAAATGATTACATTCATAAGGCGATTGCCTTAGGACACTTCTCTCACAATACTAACAAATTCCTCCGCTTCACTTGATAATGTTGATAATTCTTTTTCTCTTTGGTCTTCTTGGATACTTGAACTTGTTTCTTCGGGCTCCTCTACTAGTTGAGCTTGTGTATGGGTCTTATGAACTTCTTCCAATTTATTTCACAACTCATATGCATTTGAATATGTCCCTACACTACTCAACAATTCTTAGGCAAAATATTAATCAAAATATTGATTACCTTTTCATTGGTCCTAGCTTGTTCTTGTTGCTCCTTAGTCCAATACCTAGGTCGGAGCTTCTTTCCATGCTTGTCCTTAGGGTTTCAAATGGTTCTTCTAGCACCATTACACACTCCCAATCCATGTCGAGCCACATCTTCATTCTAGCCCTCCAATATGCAAAATCCTCATGCTCGTATGGTGATGGTGAGATGATATTGTCCCCTAGCTTATCCTCCATCATTTTCCCTCTAGCTGTCTTGCTCCTTTTGGCGGTTATTCCAATCAAGAGCGGTCATTGCTCTAATACCAATTGTTGGATCGTTTTCGTACGCTAGAGGGGGGTGAATAGCGTTTTTCGAATCTTCTTGTACCTACATTGTTAGTTGCGCAAGCGGAAATACAAAAGAATAAAACTAACAACGAAAAGCAACGCTAACAAACCAGATTTACTTGGTAACCACCCCGGACGGGTGACTAATCCAAGAATCCATCAGTGGATCAATCCCCGGATAACCTCCGGCTAGCTCTTGTCGCTCCTTGTGGGTGGAGAAACCTCACCACAAACTCGGACAACACTCTGAGCACCAAAGACTACTAACAAGCCTTAACCAAGCTTGTTTCGTCAAGAGAAGAAAGTAGGAAACGAGCCCCTTTAAATAGGGCTCGAATCTAAAACTGCCGCTACCAATCGACTTCCCCTGGGGCAGTCGACTGGTCCCACTCAGATTCGATCGTTACAGTACAACGTTCGAATCTGCCAGCCTGTTCCAGCCTACACCAGTAGACTGCCCCTGGGGTAGTCGACTGGTCTGAACCTAAGCCTAGGGTTACACTCCCCAAGTACATTTCACTCCGCACTCGAACCCTCCCGAGTTAGCCCCTGAGTACAACACTCATACTCAGACCCTCACAACCCGGTTGACTCTTCACCAGCAGCCTCGACTGTTGCCTTCACACCCTCTTCATCTTCGGCTCACGTCCCTCGGATGCACACACAAGCCTCCAGCTTGCCTCCATGCCACCCTTCACGTACGCCTCGAAGTCCGCGTCCCTCGGCTCATCGTCCCTGCTATCCATGGTCCCTCGGATGCGCATGTAAGCATCCAGCTTGCCTCCATGCCATCCTTCACCTGAAGACATCAACCAAGTCCATGTGTACCTGTATACCTGCACACTCATGTACACATATTAGTCCAACAATAAGTCCTAACTTAACCATATTGACCGACACACATTAAAACCCCATGATCCTCCAGATCATCTTAGGGTCGATTGCCCCAACACTTCACTCTGATACCACTTGTTAGATCTTGTACGGTTGCTATAGGGGGTGAATAGCAATTTCTGATTTCTTCTACCTACATTGTTAGTGTGCGCAAGCGGAAACAATAATAATAAACACAAACAATAAGAAACCAATGCTAACAATACCGATTTACTTGGTATCCACCCCTAAGGGTGACTAATCCAAGATTAATCCTTTGGTGGATCACTCCCTGAATAACCTCCGGCTAGCCCTTGTCGCTCCTTGTGGGTGGAGAAACCTCGCCACAACACCTCGATAATATCCGAGCACTTAGACTACTATTTGGCTCTTACTCAAAGCCAAATTCGTCAAACCTTTCAGCCAACATGAAGTCCTCTTAAATAGAACTAAGGCTGAAACCCTCGCCACCAGTCGACTGCTCCCAGGCCAGTCGACTGGTGCTAGCCAAAAAGCAGTCCAACGGCTAGTTTTTGACTTTACCAGTCGACTGCTCCTAGGGCAGTCGACTGGTCCCCAGCCAAAACCTCTCTGTGAGTTTCATCAGACGACTGCCTCCCAGGGAAGTCGACTAGTCCACTCACACACCTAAGGTTACCCTTCCCAAGTACATTTCACTCCGCACTCGAACCCTAGGATTTCCCGAGTACAATCACTCGTACCCTCACGACTCAACTGACTCCTCACCAGCAGCCTCGACTATTGCCTTCGCGCCCTCTTCATCTTCGGCTCCCGTCCCTCGGATGCACGCAAGCCTCCAGTTTGCCTCCATGTCATCCTTCACGCATTCATCGAAGTCCGCGCCCCTCGGCTCATCGTCCCTGCTATCCATAGTCCCTTAGGTGCACACACAAGTCTCCAGCTTGTCTCCATGCCACCCTTCACCGTACCGAAGCCGTCCAGCTGAGTCAATATGTGCAACCTGTACAACCTACACACTCACATACACATATCAAATACACAAGGGTAAACCTAACATAAACCCTTTGCCCAAACATCAAAACACATGGTCACTCCGGACCACAGATTGCCTCAACACACAGAAAATCATGTTATCAATCCCTTGTAAAGTATAATTAGTGGCTCACAACCGAGATGGATTTGGACAAACCATTGGAATGGTTGTAGTGTAATTTGGTATTAGTCTATCTTATCTATAGAATTACACTAGTACACTTTATTTGTATTGAGCAGGACTGACTTAGAGGTGATTCGATTTATACTGACTATATAATCGAATCAGACCTCAGATATTATGATATACATGCTCGATATAATAACGTGCACATGTGCGTAATATCTATTTCTTTGATTTACCAATGTGCAAGATTTATTTGTTAAATCAATAGGTCCGGTAAATTGGGAAATAATATTATTTACATGGTATGTCGTTGATTATAGAAGGAAACTGTGTCCTAATGCGTTAAGATGATAATGTCCCCTTGAGGAGCTCTTAAAGTTCATCATGTAAATCCTGCAGGTGGACTTGATCCGACATGATGATAAGGATGAGTGGTACTACTCATGGAGTTAGATATTAATTAATTAAATTGTTAGTAATTTAATTAATTAATGGACATGCGGGATCATAAACATGGAGAGATTATGTGCACATAATATGGTGGAGCCCATATTTATTTATGGGGTTGGTGCGGTAGTTCAATGGTAATCCATTAGTGGAGCGGGTTATCATTAATGGATCGGGCTTAGGATCCATTAGGAGATCAAAACTGTTGAGGCAATCTGTGGTCCGGAGTGACCAAGTGTTTTGATGTTTGGGCAAAGGGTTTAAGTTAGGTTTACCCTTGTGTTCTTATATGTGTATGTTGAGTGTGCAGGTTGTACAGGTACACATATTGACTTGACTAGACGGCCTCGGTACGGTGAAGGGTGGCATGAAGATAAGTTGGAGGCTTGTGTGCACCCGAGGGACCTTGGAGAGCAGAGACGATGAGCTGATGGGTGTGGACTTCGAGGCATGTGTGAAGGATGGCATGGAGGCAAGCTGGAGGCTTGCGTGCATCCGAGGGACGGGAGCCGAAGATGAAGAGGGCGTGAAGGCAATAGTCGAGGCTGCGGATGAGGAGTCAGTCGAGTCGTGAGGGTTCGAGTGCAGTGTGATTGTACTCGGGAAATCCTAGGGTTTGAGTGCGGAGTGGAATGTACTTAGGAAGGGTAACCTTAGGTGGGTGAGTAGACTAGTCGACTGGCCTGGGGGCAGTCGACTGATGGAACTCACAGAAAGGTCTCAGCCTTAGGACCAGTCGACTGCCTTGGGGGCAGTCGACTGGTAGGTGGCTGGTGAGTTGGCTGAGAATTCGAACGTTGGGGTGTAACGGTCGAATTTCAGTGGCACCAGTCGACTGCCCTGGGGGCAGTCGACTGGTGGCAAGGATTTCAGCCTGAGTCCTATTTAAAGAGGACTTCGTGGTGGCTGAGATCCTTGACGAAACTCACTTAGGTAATGTGAGTTAGTAGTCTTTTGTGCCCAGATCTTGTCAAAGTGATTGTGGTGAGATTTCTCCACCCACAAGGAGTGACGAGGGCTAGCCGGAGGTTATCCGGGGATTGATCCACCGATGGATTCTTGGATTAGTCACCCATCCGGGGTGGATACCAAGTAAACATGGTCTGTTAGCATTATTTTTTGTTGTTAGTTTATTTTTATTTGTATTTCCGCTGCGCAACTAACAATCTTGTAGAGACGTAAATGAAAAAGTACTATTCACCCCCCTCTAGCACGCCTATTGATCTATCAGTTGGTATCAGAGCGAAGGACCACTCTTGATCGGACTAACCGCCGAGGGAGCACACGCTAGAGGAAGAAGAACATGGAAGATAAGTTGGGGCAAGACATCAACACACTAGCATCCTACAATCATGAAGAATTCGGCCATTGGAAGCCAAGGACGCAAAATTGGCTAGGGATGGATTGGGAGTGTAGAATGACCATTGAAGACCCCTTTGAAATTCCGAGAGACAAGCACGGCAAGAGGCTTCGGCCTAGATATTGGACAAATGAACAACGAGAGCAATCTAGGGCAAACGAAAAGGTAATCAATATTTTAGTTAATATTTTGCCTACTAATATTTTGAGTCATGTAGAAGAATATCAAAATGCACATGATCTATGGAGAAAGATAGATGAAATTCATGAAAATCCTACACGAGGTCAATTAGTGGAAGAACCCGAGGAAGAGAGCTCAAGAGTCCAAGAGGATGAACAATCAAGTGAAGAATCATCCACTTCCTTGAGTAAAGGAGAAGAAGAGGAAGAGGTCTCCATCTCAAGGATTGAGGGGGAGGAGAGACCCTCAACCATACAAGAACAAGAGGAAGCATCGACGCCATCCAAGGTTGAAAAAGAAGTCAACCAAGCCTCCACCTCCACCAAAGCTAAATCAAAGGATCATATAACATGCTTTGGGTGCAACGAAAAGGGGCACTACAAGGACAAGTGCCTGAAAGGTAAAATAGAGGTAAAATCTAGACCCATTTCAATTCATTTAAATTCTAACATGAAGTGTAGGATTGGGGAAGCCCAAGAGAAGAAGAAAAGAATTAGATGCTTCACGTGTGGTGAGCTAGGGCACTACCACACCAAGTGCCCAAAGAGAGGAGAGCTCAAGAAGATGGAGCACTTGAGGAGATGGGAGAAAGAAGAAAGGAAGAAGAGAAGAAGCCCACATCAAGGAGAAACTCCAAAGGTAAGGAAGGTAACTTCTAACCTTAAGCCAAAGTTTAATTCAAATTTAAGTTTCTCTAGGCATGATAAAAATGAAATTAATCATTCATCCATGCATGCTAGAAACCATGAAAATTGCTTACTTGTGCACAACTTTGGATTTAGATATAATGATAGGACTAGGGTTAACAAGGTAGATCATTGTTGGGACCGGGTGCATGTCGACAAGAATACGGGTTCGTAAAACTTTAAATTTTTACGTGCAGCGGAAGAATTAGCATAATAATTTCTCAAATTATTTTAACCACGTATCTAGCATGCGACCTTATGATGTGTGGACATGATCATAATTTAAAAAACTTTTGCGGAAAAGTAAACTAATTTACTTTGTACCTCGCGTAACTCGAAGAAAGGGACGAGATCCAACCGTAGCGTCCCTTGGAAGCTCCGCCTCTATTCGCGTCCACGCCGAGTTCTCTTCGGGATGACTTCGCAAAGTCACGAGTTTTGTGCCGACGAGAACTACTAGATTCTCGGAAGGCACAACTAGAACAACAAGAGAAAAGAATGGAAACTAACCAAAAGGAAACGGAATCTAAATTCCGGGAAGGAGGGAGATCCGATCCGCTTCTTCTTCTTCTTGGTTGGCTTCTCCTTGGTGTTGTTGTCTCACGGCAACCACTTGGAGAAGATGGAGTGCCGCCCTAGGGTTTGCAAAGGGGCGCCGGCCCTAAGATGCCCTAAGGGGCGCCGGCCCAAAGGGGGAAGAGAGAATAAGAGAGAGAGGGAGTGAAATAAATCTCTTGATAGCTCTATCGATTAGAAATCCAAGGCTTGCCTTTGGTTCCCTTTTATAGTGCCCTCTCCCTTGCCAAGTCTCTCCTATAACGGAATTAACGGAATTAGTTATCATAAGAAATTTATCTTATAAAATTTCTTATGACTTATTCTGTTATGCCTAGTTTTATTATAACTAACTTTATAATAAAACAAATTCTCTTAACGGAATTTTCATAACAAATTTATCCTATAAATTCTCTTATGAATTATTCCGTTTAAACCAAGTTTTATTATAACTAACTTTATAATAAAACAAATATATCTCTCCTTTTATTATGGAATAAATTTTACAAGAAATTTATAAACTTTCTTATTATGGAAAAATCAATTCATAATTGATTTTATACAATTAAAATAAACCATTCCATGAATCATTTTTAATTTCCATAAAAGAATAAATTTCTATAAATTTATTTATATAAATTTCTTTATACAAAAAATTTATTTATCTATAATTTATAAAACAAATCGCGCTAGATTTATTTTATTAATTAAACCAATTAAATTGGTTTATCCCCTTTTTAATGGCCGGCCAAACCAAGAGGGTGGACACCCTCTTTGGCCGGCCAAACCAAGCCGTTTCCATCGCGAATTAAACTCATTTAATTCGCCCAATAATCCTTCAAAAGACTTAGCCAATTTTAGCTTCCGTTGCGCCTCTGATTAACTCAGATTCGACTTATTTCTCTTGATTGGAAAATCTAATTTTCAACTCGTTTTAAATCCCTCGGATTACTCGTAGTGCGTGTGACTAAATAGGCTTTCGATTTATGTTGGCCGTCTATAATCAACTAATTATAGAATGATCATGAGTGGCACCTAGTAGTACATCATGACCCTCAATTAATCGAAAGATCAACGGTTGACCTCAGAAGTAATTCTGAAACCCTTCAGCAGCTCTAATGAATCGTGCCCCATTCCGTTCACCATCTTATACCCACTTGGTTCAGGACACGGTCTATTTATGTCAGTCCCCACTAGGCTGACTACGTCACACCTAGCCCAAGTAGTGTCTTTCTCGTCCTTTGGATTTCTAATTACTCTCATGTATTTAAGAGACTCGTACTCTAAACATGATATACTCTGGCCAGAGGTTTTGAGTAACAATCCGACGATAGGCCTGGGTATACATCTCCTCGCAAGGAGTGGTGAATCCTTTGTAGGCTGTTCAAACATCTTCGGGCACTTCGGCTTATACCCAATCATCCTGGGTCCACACCTTCTTGGAGATGCTTGCTTAAGATGTTAAAGTATAAGTCTCCATAACCAAGATGACTTGAACACCGCAAGTCAAAGGAACATCACACTTAAGCTGCAGTAAGAACTTCATTGACATATCTATATAGATAACCATATGAAGTCTTACAGCTAGTCACTCCAATGAACTAGTTCCCTTAACTAGCATCCATGTTTATCTCCGGACATCCCAATGTCACCAGCCAGTGAGAATCAACTGATTAGAGAATAACCCATGCTAGTCTCAACAGAATTGATAATGTCCGTTTTTATCAATTCATCGACTAGGGATATTTTCAATACTTCACAATTGCACATGTAGAGATAATCACCAGTTGTGATCCCATCACAAATTCTCTTATGTTGTGAACTGTATTGCGGACATTCAGTAGATGAGTTTAAGATCCCAATCAAATACACTAATATGTATACTCAAATAGTGAATTATCATTTATTAAGATAAATGTTTACAATCATAAGGCGATTACCTTAGGACACTTCTCTCATATCACTAACAATCATAACCCTAGGAAAAGCATGCATCATGAGCCCAAGACCTCTAGACCTAAGGATCATGGCACTAATCCCAAAAAGGGGAGGAATGTGCCTAGAAAGGAGAGTAGGCCTAGGAATGTCCAAGGTGGACATATGGAAACTAAAGTTAGGGATTTGGCAAGGAAAAATCAAGCCTTGAGGGCAAGACTTGACACATTAGAAAAGGCCCTAGAAAGATTCACCGTTGGATCTAAGGGCTTAGATATGGTGTTGGATAGTTTAAAACCTAACTATGATAGATCGGGGTTGGGATACCGGTCTAAGACCTTCAAGGCAAATGGAAAGAAATATACTGGGGAAGCATATAGTCATGGCAAGGAGGGCAAGTCTAAGGATAGCAAGAGGGTGCCATCAAAAGGTAGAAAGGGTGACTTAACCAAGGACAAGGTGTCCAAGGTTAAGAAGGTTAGATTTGTAGGCCAAGAATCACCGGTGGCACACCAGTGTGACTTAGTGTGGATTGAGTCACCTAGGGAGGTGGCTAAGGCTAAGAGCTCAAGGGGGAGCTCTAGGAGCTTTTGGGGTCCATGGTAAATGGATCTCAAGAGTTTCTCTCCTAGGAAATTAGATGAAATGTGCCAAAAAGGTTTGAAAGACTTAGGTGAGTCTTAATCCTAGGTTTTGACATATTAAAAGGGAATTTAGGGAGAAAAGAATGAAAATACAATTATATTGGGTAAATTGGGTTTTAATGTGTGAATACCATGTAATTCAATGATAGAAATGAACTATAATCAAGGATAAGAAGAAACAGTGAGGAGGAATCACAATTGAGACTTTTGGGATGAGTTTCAATAATACACTTTAGGATAAGTTGAGTTTCATATCAATCTTGGGATACGGAGTACATTTGTTTGGAAACGTATTTTTCCCAAGTAGACATTGGCCCCACAAATCTCCCCACGAAATTTCATAATTTTTGGAGATTTGTAAAATTATTTAGGGATTTCTGAAATTCGACTGAAAAATCTGAAATTTAGGTACCAGTTGACTGCCCTGGGGGCAGTCGACTGGTCTCAAGCTCAGAAACTCTCTGTAAGTTTTAGCAGTCGACTGCCATACGGGCAATCGTCTGATCAGTGAGAGTTTGCAAAGAAAGGCCTATTGGATAGCAAGAACTTTCAAAATTAGATTATGGGATATGGTTTTGGATTAAAATTTTTGTGTATGATTTCATACTCCTTAAATGAAGTATTATCCTATGATTTAACAAGGCTTTGTTGATATCTTGAAAATCAAGGAAGAATTGATAAGTTTCCCTAGGTATCTAGTCTTAGAGGTAAAAAAGGGGAAATTGAGGACAATTCCTTGTGTAAATTGATCATGGTTAGATTTGGCTAACACAAGGAATCATAATTTGAGTTCAAAATTGATACGAAAAGCTAACCTGTTAGGAAATTATGTTTGTACCAAAAGACAAGCACATTTGTGGTTTTCATGAAATCTTATTTTTCTAGTATAGGGTATATCCTAGCAAGTGTGCTTGCAAATCTTTAGTTTTTTTTTGTTGGGTATTGTTGAGTTCTTTTTGGCACTAGGAATAAGGTTGCTTAGAGGCAATCCTTTAATGGTAGCCAAGGGAGATGAACTTGGTTGTTAGGTTGGGTAGAACCTAACTTGGTGTCAGGGTGTTAAGTTGGGTAGAACTTCACCTAGGAAAAATGAAAATTGAGAGAAGACATAGGTTTAGGGGGAAGTTGCCTCCTTGTTTGCCTTAATTTTCATGGAAATTTTTGGATTTTGTGTCCAACCTGGGAACCGTGATAGATACATGGTGAAATGTATTTTTCCCAAGTAGGTATAGGTACCACAAAGTTCTCCACGAAATTTGGGAATTTTTGGAGAATTGTGGAATTTTTGGTGCAATTCTGAAATTGGCCAGAAAACTGATAATCAGAGTTTCAGTCGACTGCCAACAGGGGCAGTCGACTGGTCAGGGCTGGTGTGGGTATCCAGCAGCTGACTTGGGTCCGAATGATGGAAAACAAGTGTATGGGGGGTTAGTACACGTTGTTTATGATCATTAGGGATTAAAAGAACCGATAATTGGGATATTATTGAGGTCTTTTTATGTATGGGAAAGGGGGAGAAAGTTGGGTTTAAGTTGGGAAGCCAAACTTACCTTTGCTAGAAACCCTAGGTTTAGGGGAGCTAAGATTAAGGGGGAGCATGGTTGCTCCATTCTTGGCGTAAGGGGAACCTTGGAGAGGTTCTTAAAAAGCCTTTGTAAGTCCAATGTAGGGGAGCTTGGGAAAAGCTTTAAAAAACCCGTTTTGGTGAAAATTCCTAACTTGGAAGGTTAGGTGGTGAAAATCCTAACTTGGAGGGTTAGGTGGTGAAAAATCCTAACTTGGGGGGTTAGGTGTGGGATGCCCTGAGATATTATCCATTTTTGCATTGCATATGTATTGTTTTTGCTATTGTCTACTATTTTGCTTTCCCTAACATAAACGTATTGCCAAACATCAAAAAGGGGGAGATTGTTGAGGCAATCTGTGGTCCGGAGTGACCAAGTGTTTTGATGTTTGGGCAAAGGGTTTAAGTTAGGTTTACCCTTGTGTTCTTATATGTGTATGTTGAGTGTGCAGGTTGTACAGGTACACATATTAACTTGACCGGACAGCCTCGATAAGGTGAAGGGTGGCATGGAGACAAGCTGGAGGCTTGTGTGCACCCGAGGGACCTTGGAGAGCAGAGACGATGAGCTAATGGGCGTGAACTTCGAGGTATGCGTGAAGGATGGCATGAAGGCAAGCTAGAGGCTTGAGTGCATCCGAGGGACGGGAGCCGAAGATGAAGAGGGCACGAAGGCAATAGTCAAGGCTGCGGATGAGGAGTCAGTCGAGTCGTGAGGGTACGAGTGCAGTGTGATTGTACTCGGGAAATCCTAGGGTTTGAGTGCGGAGTGGAATGTACTCAGGAAGGGTAACCTTAGGTGGGTGAGTAGACCAGTCGACTGGCCTGGGGGCAGTCGACTGATGGAACTCACAGAAAGGTCTCAGCCCTTGGACCAGTCGACTGCCCTGGGGGCAGTCGACTGGTAGGTGGGTGGTGAGTTGGCTGAGAATTCGAACGTTGGGGTGCAACGGTCAAATTTCAGTGGCACCAGTCGACTGCCCTGGGGGCAGTCGACTGGTGGCGAGGGTTTTAGCCCGAGTCCTATTTAAAGAGGACTTCGTGGTGGCTGAGATCTTTGACGAAACTCGCTTGTGTAAAGTGAGTTAGTAGTCTTTTGTGCCCAGATCTTGTCAAAGTGATTCTGGTGAGGTTTCTCCACCCACAAGGAGCGACAAGGGCTAGCCGGAGCTTATCTGGGGATTGATCCACCGACGGATTCTTAGATTAGTCACTCGTCCGGGGTGGATACCAAGTAAACCTGGTTTGTTAGCATTATTTTCTGTTGTTAGTTTATTTTTATTTGTATTTCCGCTGCGCAACTAACAATCTTGTAGAGACGTAAACGAAAAAGTGCTATTCACCCCCCCTCTAGCACGCCTGTCGATCTATCAAAAACCAACTCCTCCTCATGGTCCCTATTGTAGCCTATATATACCTCATGAGTCATGAAACCAAGGCCATAGAACTAAACCCTAAAACCTCTCTATTCTCTCCTCCCTCTTCTCTCTCTCCTAGGGTTGCGGCGCAACCTTCTTGGCCGGCGGTAACAAGGCAAGGGGAAGCACCCATCTTCCTCTCTTCTTCCTCATTTGGGTGTGCGGCTAGGTCAAGCAAAAGGAAGAATCTCTCTTCCTTTTGGGCGTGCAGCACTAAGGTGAGGAGGAAGGGTTTGCGCCAGCGATTTAGAAGGAGGGAAGGAGGTCGGCGGTGTAAGAGCGAGGGAGGTTGTCGGGTAGGGTTCAAGGAGGAAGATAACTCTTTCTTCCTCTTCTTCTTCATCTTCTTCTACTTCCTTCTCTTCATCTTTGGGAGCCGACGCAAGCAAGCACTTCTTCCTTTTGGCCGGCGGCAACAAGTGAAGAGCTATGGTTTCGGCGTAAGTTTGGAGAAGGAAGAAGGAGGCTTTGGTGACTTCGTTTTTTGGAAGATCGTCGCCCACACGACGTCCAAGAAGAGGATATGAATACGATAGAAGATCGAGAGGTAAACAAGAGGTATAAATCTTGTTTTGTTCTTGTATTTAATTATTGTATTCATGTTTGTCATGGACCCCGAAGATAAACACAAAAATCGACAATCTAATTCGTCATCTTTTCTGCGGCTAATCGATGGAGTTTGAATTGCTTGAACAACAAGTTTGTTTAAGAGATCACTTAATCGATTAGTGCGATAATGAAAATGGTCGCTTGGGAAGTTTCTTTCCATCCAGATTTGTTTAATTAATAAAATTTTAATCTGGAGATATGGAGAGGAATCTCGATGCAACCGAAACCAACACCTTAATCATCGGGTATTTGCCAGCTGTTCTCTTCTGATAACGACCACTGTGACTATTAAAACCCTAATTACCATGCGTTGTGAATTATAATTACCTAATAACTTTCCTGTTATATAAGGAGGAGCGGGCATTTGAAGCCTGACTTTCTTATCCATATGCTGATCTTTGGGTTCCACTCTCCCAAGTCAGTCTCAGAGTTTTATCTCCGGAGCTAACCTCGGGGCCTTCTTCCCTTTTCCCAAGATAGTCTCGGGAGCCCGATTCCCGGTCTGACCTCGGGGGCTTTCTTTGATTCTTCTGAGATAGTCTCGGGAGCACGATTCCCGGTCTGACCTCGGGGCACTAGTTCGGTGGCCCCTGCCACGTAGCTTTCCAATACCACTTGTCCCCCCCCCCCGGGTTGCTCATCCCCATCACTATCCTTATTAGAAATGCTTCAGTTAATCCGCCTAAAATCTTTACTTTAGTCATTATATCTTCGTACATATCCTTAATTAATTCAATATTTCTTACACTAACGGCTCTCTTTTCTAGAATTCGTCATATAATTTCCCTTGAGATCCTATCATAAGTTTTTTTTTAAATCAATGAAACCATGTATAGATTTTTCTATTGTTTCCGATACTTTTCAATTAATTGTCTAAGAAGATGTATAGCTTCTAATGTTGACCTTCCAGGCATGAACCCAATTTGATTTTCGATCACCGTGGCCTCCTTTCTTAATCCTTTTTCTATTACCTTTTCTTAAAGTTTCATAGTAAGACTCATTAGTTTAATACTTCTATAATTTGTACAATTTTGTACGCCTATTTCGTTCTTATATAAGGTAACTAAAATATTTATCCACCATTCATTAGATATTTTTTTAATATCATATTAAATAATTTATAAGCTATTTAATATCTTATTTTCTTAAGTACTTCAATAACTGCTACAACCCATACTTTAATTAAATTATCCCAACTTATCAGAATTACTATATAAAATACTTTTTTATGGACTTACTATCATATTAATAAAAAATGTTTAAATACTATATTATAATAATTATTTATAATAATACTATTATAATTGGGTAGTTACTACATAATTATAACAATTATGATTCATAATGTTGTTTTTTTAGAAAAAATATTAAACCTTGGTGGATTTTAAAAACCTTGGTGGACCATTTTGCAACACATTAACGAAGTTAGGATAAAGATGTTTCCAGCAATTACTTGCTTTCTACCAACCTTTTGACGAAAAAAGAAAACAGATACAAGACACTAATAGATATCAATATTTATTAACGGTAAATTTACTTTAAATCCCTAATGACAAGTCAAATTTTACATTCAGTTCCCATTTAAGTTTTTCTTTGTGTTAACTCCCTAATGGATTGAGTATAAAAAGTGAAAATTGAGTATACATCAGTGAAAAATGAGTATAAAAGAGTGAAAAGTGAGTATAAAAGAGTGAAAATTGAGTATGCAGTTTCTTGATGTGGTGGATGCAACCTCATATACCTAATTTTTTAACTTTTATACTCAACTTTCTTCAAATAATACTTATAAAGCTGTTTTGTCAATCCCATCAGGGACTGCATGCAAATAAAAATTTGGGTAGGGATTGCATGCAAATGTAAATTTGGAAGTGGGGAGTTTAAGAAAATTTACCCATTTACTAATAACATTTTAAAATTTATAATAGTTAAAAAGTTCAAATATTTTAGTTCAAACTCATGTAAATTAACACAAATACCTTTAATTTTAAAACGTATTAATATACTATTCAAAGTATTTAAGAATTTATAATAGTTAAAACCTTTAATTTTAAAAGTTGAATATAAATTAACTTACATTATAATTTTTTAACAGTATACATTCTTTTAAATAGAAAAAACAACATTATCAAAATTCTTAATTTTAAATTAATTAAAAATTTTAAAATTAACACATTTTTTTAAAAAATATTTATTTGTTGTAAAATTTTGAATTAAAATAACAAAAAATTATCCTAAACTCACTGCATGTAAATTTAACTTTCTCCTTAGTCCCTATGAAAAAAATTATTTGTACTTCCTGCATGCTAAATTTTATATGTTTTAACTATCCTTTTATCAAATTACCCTCAATTTTTTTAGATATACTGAAATAAAATATAATTTTTTTAAAATTCAACATCATTTAATTAAAATTTAATATATTTTTTAATAAAATTAAATACTACCTAATCAATTTATCTTAAACTAATTGATTAATATGAACTCTTAATCAATTGATTAGACTGAAAAAATTATGCTCAATTTAATAAAAAAAACATATTAAATTTTAATTTAAATATATTAAATTTAAGAAGAATTATATTTATTTTTAGACATTTTATATTTATAAAAATTAAGGAAGCTCCGGACATTTAGGGTTCATACTTGTTAAAATGCTCTTAAAATATTTGCATAAAATATGGAAGCTGTATAATCTTGCCATTTAACATTTTGTTAAATCTAAATGGATGAACCTCACGGCAATATTAATTTAAAAAAAAAAATCTATTAAACACAACTTTATTCTCTTCGTAAGAGATTATTTTTGCAATTCAAATTCACAACCTCTGCGTCGACAATTTTATCATTACATCCAAACTCCTTCAAACATTTTTAGAATGCAAAAGGCAAAAAAAAATTCAAAACAATTCACATTGCTAATCAATTTGTAGCCTTCAAAATCAACCTGAGTTTTTTTAATACTGAGAAAGTGACCTAGCATTGAGGATAACATTCAACCATAAGAAAGTGGGTTTAATTGTCCTTAACCTGCATTAATCAAGGGCCCCAAATCAACAGTTTGCCACTAAGAATTTAATCATAAAGTTTTGCCTGATTATAACTAGAAGAACCTTTGCCCACACAAAAATGGAAAGTCAATGAACTTTACTAGACAACCAGTGATTTAGCAACAGCAACATCATTTTAACATAACCACGTGAGACTTCAAGATGATTGAATAAGGGAAAAGCCACTCGATATTACCATTCAATTGAACAACCAACGATATTTTGATGAATTCATATATAATATTTGCTAACAACATAATACAACCTTTCTCCTTTATACAAAACACACACCAATTTCCTATCAATAACCAGCAACAAGTTATTTACAGGTTGGTATCCTAAAATTGCAGATTAGACAAATATGGAATCTCATAATATTCTCCCAGCAAATTTTGATCATGCAAATCCTTAGGTTAATATGTTTATTTTTCATTTTTATTTTTCACAAAAAATATAATTTTTAATTTATATTTTTCATATTTATTTTTTAGAAAAAATATAAAAGAACATTTAATTTACTTTATTTTCTATTTTTACTTTTTAAAAAATTATACTTTATTATTTTTTAAAAAAATAATTTTATTTCATCATTAATTTTTTAAAAAACACTATATCTTTTTTTTAAAAAAAATAAAAACCAAATACATTTTCTAAAAGATCATATTTCATGTGAAAAATAAAAATAAAAAACAATGCTATCAAATGCAGCCTAACATTTTCTGAAAAACAAAAAAATAAAATAAAATTATTTTTTTAAAAATAAAAATATATAATTTTTAAAAAAATAAAAATAAAAAATAGAACAAACTAAATGCTCCCTTGGCATGCCCTAGAACCACAACTTATTCTAAGCTCCACCATACAAAGTCTCCTGTAACACACATGCACCTCACTGTTCCAGTATAAAGTTGTTCAAATTGATTCCTAATCATCCAGAATATAATCGTTTAACATTTTTCAAGGTATAACAGAAAGATCATCAGATAATGCTCACACTGATTGAACAAGAAAGTCACCACGATAACCAATTCATTGAGGTTAATCAAATTGATGACTAATCATCCAGAACATGCTTGTCTATCATTTTTCTAGGTATGACAGTTAGAACATGCTAATGAAAGAGAATAGCTCACCACGATAACCAGTTATTAGAACTTTGTTGAACAACAAACGCTTGCATAAAACAACAGTCCAGGAATCGAGCATTGACATCAAAACAAAACCTAAAAGATAAGCAAATTAATTGGTAGCTAGAAAGAGTACAGCTTGACAACTATGTATGATGTTACATAGATAAACAAGTTTGCACAACCCAAATCACATGATCGAGTCTGACAGAGACTGTTTCCTCATAGATAAAGCATAATATAAACTAAAATATAGCTAAAGCATCAAATATTAACCAAAATTCAAGCCAACAGAGCCAGAAAGCAAACTCAGACAAGAAAGGTTGAACCCTTCTGAGGAAAGGTTGGTATTGCAGGAAGCCATGGATCTAACGGTAGGACTTCTGGAACCGGGCACGGGCTCCACGACCACCAAACTTTTTCGGCTCGCATCGGCGGGGGTCGGCGACGAGGAGCGTGCGATCATAGCGGACGAGTATGTCCTTGATATCCTGCTTAGATTGCTCGTCGACGTACTTCTGGTGGTAAGCGACGAGGGCCTTAGCGATGCTCTGGCGGATGGCGTAGATCTGGGAGGTCTTACCTCCGCCACGGACGCGGATGCGAATGTCGACGCCCATAAAGCGCTGCCGGCCGAGGAGGAGGATGGGCTCGAAAGCCTTGAGGCGCAGGATCTCCGGCTTCACCAGCTCGATCGGCACGCCATTCACCTTGATCAGTCCACGTCCACGCTTGCAGTGAGCCACAGCCACGGCTGTTTTTTTCCTGCCAAAGCACTGCACGGACTCCGTCGGTGCCGTCGCCATTGTCCGCCGCTCGAGCTAAGCGGTAGAGACGAATCAAGATGACACCCTAACCCTGATGGTTCCTTATATACTGGACCGGGTTGCATATAAGGAAAAGGGAGGCTTCGATTGGACCGGTCCAGTCCGGTCCGATTAATTCTTCCAAAAAGCCACGTCTCATTAATTATTTTTTTAAAAAATATTTTAAAAAACAAAAAAAAAAACAATTAAGTCCGTGATAATCCGTCTCAACTCAGCTCAGCTCGATCTCTCGATCTCAACTAGTGAATGATCATTTAATTTCCATATCAATTAAGACCGTGATAATGTATGCAAAAAAAATTAAAAAAAAAATGAAATCGTCACTTTAGCGGCTCCTTGATCCCGGCTCCACAAATATCCAGAGAGGATAAATCATGATTTTATTAGTGGAATAAGATGTCTGAGATCGAGAAGATTTAATTCTGAACCGTAATAATGTAGATAGGAGTTTGACCGGTTTAATTGGTTGTGGAGGATTATTTGCATATTTATCATTGCAAATATTAATATCATTTTAAATAAAAGGAAATTGATAACTAATAAATATATTTTTTAAAATAAAATAAAATTGAATAGAAATATGTCTTCCTGGTGGCAACCAGAAATATGACTTTCAAATGGTGAACCATGTTCGAATCTAGAATAATCGATTCGATCTTATGAAAGTTTTTTATCGATCATCACGGTAAATCAGAAAGTATTCGTGATGGTCAGTCTAGAAACCTAGTGTCCTAGGATTCGCGACCATTTAAAAGAAAAATTCCTACAAAATATATCATAGTTAAGGATCAAACTGTGGATGTCTGAATTAACGACTATGGATATCTAGATTAACGACTAATTATCCTACCGCTGTACCATAATTTCGAGGGTAAAAGTATGACTTCCTTAACTTAGTTCATCTGGTGAAATAAATGGAGCACTAAGTATGATTAGTATGGGTATGAATGATTATTCTAATAAATTTTAAGATTAATTTTTAATTAATGTAAAACGGATGATTGATCTTTCCTATATAAATAACTAGTATATAAGGATAAAATTCTTCCCATAATTTATTTATATTTAATTTGGAGCCATCGTTACTTGAAAAGAAAGAAATAAATTATTTTATTCTTACAGTTATCTATAAGTATAGTAGAAAATGGATAAAATAAAATTTCATATTTTTTTAAAAAAATACGAAGATATGGTATTTAACATATATATTAAGAAAATCGATCACCACTAAAAGAAATGGAGATTTAGAATAAAGAGAATATAATATATTTTAAGATTTATAGTTTGAATACATTCGAGTTGGTACAATAAGGTAAATCTCCATACATCCCCTTTACAAGAGGACATGTGCAACGGTAAGACTGAAGTAGTTTACTAAACATTCATGATTTAATCTTAATTGTTGAGGTAATCAGCCCAAAATGATCGGGAAGATCATAGTTTTGATGTATATGCGCCAATATGTTTAAGGTTAGGGTATTGTATTGTATTTGATATGTATGATTGAGTTTGCAGGACTTGGAGAATCACACATGGAGAACATATCCGAGGGACGAGAGCCGAGGGAGGAGAGCTCCAAGGGCAAGCCGGGAAGTGGACTTTAAGGGCACACGTGAAGGGTGGCATGGAGGCAAGCCAAGAGAAGGCTTGTGTGCGTATCTGAAGGACGATAGCCAGAGGAAGAAGACTTCAAGGGGCAAGCCAAGGGAGCATACCTGAAGGCACACGTGAAGGAGAGTGTTCGGAGTGAATATAAGTGAGTTGAGAGGCTGGGCAGTCGACTGGCCAGAGGGCAGTCGACTGGCCAGAGGGCAGTCGACTGGCCAGAGGGCAGTCGACTGGCCAGAGGGCAGTCAACTGCCAAAACTCACAGAAGGTTTTCAGCCTTCGACCAGTCGACTGTCCCAGGGGCAGTCGACTGGTGCAGGGCTAGACAGCTTGCCAAGTTGTCTTGTTCTCTTATTTAAAGGGGACTTCTTAGCACGAGTTGGGTACGGGTCTCTACTGTATCGAAGTGCTGCTAGTGCCCCAATTGATCTACTCTTCCTCTAGCTTTCATCGTGATCTTGTAAAGAGAAAGAAGGCAACGTTGTAAAGGTTTTCTCCACCTTGAAGGAGACCATTCATAGTGGAGGTGGTGTACTCGTGCGGATCCTTGGATTAGTCATCCTTCGGGGTGGATACCAAGTAAAACCTTTATGTTAGCATTGAATCTTTTGTTTTCTATTATATTTTGTATTGTGCTAAACATATTGTAGAGAACAACTGAAAAAAGCTATTCACTCCCCTCTAACCGAGCCATCGATCCTAACAATTGGTATCAGAGCGCAAGGACGCCTTCAACGTGTTAGTGAGAGCCCTAGAGCCAATCATATGATGATTACTTTTTGGACTCATTGTATCATATTCTTGTATATATATTTCTTATATATAAAGACATTTCTTATGGTTATTGTACTTATGTGTATTGGTGCCAAATAACTTAGTATAATAACGTCCTTGAGTAGAAGGTTCTTATCTATATCAATCGATTAGTTGAATCGATAGTGAGATGATATAGAGAACACTACTTTTAATGATTCCTAGTCAAGTATTAACATTCAAGGACAATGTTAATGCATAGAGACTAGCATGTTGGTCAACATGATAACTTGATCTCACAAGTCATGGATATGAGATATCAAGTTGACACATGGGTATACATTAGAGAATGTATACTGAATGACCCGCCATGAGAAAGTATCATGGATCGTTATATGAGTGTCATATACTTTCTCATGTGACTATTAGTATGACTATTAGTCCTTAGACCTGAAGTTACCATAGTTCCCTACATAAGGAGTTATGTACTTTAGTTTCGTCAAACGTCACCCGTAACTGGGTGGACTATAAAGGCGATTACTGGGTATGTAACAAATTATGCGGAGGGATGTGAGTGATGTAGATGGGATCTATCCCTCCTATATGACGGGAGAGATATCATAGTCTTGATAGAGTGAGATCACTAAGTGCATGGCCATGCCCAAATAAGGCAATATGAGATATTGAGCTTATTTGATTATAGTGAGTCTACTTGGAGTTCAAGACACATAGATTGATTGGAGGATGACACGGTCTATGCCTCATGAAAGATCAATCTAGATATCGAGGATAGAAGGACGTTGTCACATATTGTGATGGTCACAATTATTAGTCACAATGGTGATGTTGGATCTCGACATTCTTGTAACTTGGGTAGCAATGATGTGTTGCTAGATACCTCTCATTGCTTATGTCCTTAAATAGGTTTAAGGGCATTGCCAACGTTACAAGAACCTATAGGGTCACACACATAGAGCAATAGATGGAGAATAAGTCCATATGATGGACCGAGAGTAATGAAGTCAAAGTTTGACTTTGGCTAAATATGGAAAGTCCATAAAAGGCAAGTTTGACTTGACTCAAATTAGACAACTTGAGTTGGACTCGAGTTTGATCCAAGTGTTGGATGAATCTAATCATGGGAGAATAATGAAGTCAAAGTTTGACTTTGGCTAAATATGGAAAGTCCATAAAAGGCAAGTTTGACTTGACTCAAATTAGACAACTTGAGTTGGACTCGAGTTTGATCCAAGTGTTGGATGAATCTAATCATGGAGAATAATGAAGTCAAAGTTTGACTTTGGCTAAATATGGAAAGTCCATAAGAGGCAAGTTTGACTTGACTCAAGCCACATCACCTTGACTTGACCGAGTGATGACTTGGCATCATCATCAAGGCTAAGTAACCTCCCCATTTGAATTTTGAATTCAAATAAGGGGGTTACCAAAGGTGGTGGCCGGCCACTTAATGGCCAATAATGGCCATTAAGTGGCCTGCCACTTATACACACAAAATGAGGTTTTTGTGTGTGATTGATTTTTCTCCCAACTTGGTTTTTCGGTTTTGGCTCTCCCTCTCCTCTCATCTTGCCGAGACCCCAAAAGTGCTAGCACACTTTTGGGCTCTCCTCTCCACTCTCTTGCTTGTGTGGATACTTCTAGAGGGTTGCTACTTTGCATCCTTGAGATCCGACACCAACCGAGGAGCGAGCGGGAATTGCGGGGCACGCATCGAAGGTAGTTTTTCTCTTCTCTAATAGATCTAGGTTGTAGATCGGTTTTGAAGCATGTAAACGAGCACTCGTAAATTTTTGAAATGGTTTTCTTCGCTCGGATCCTTTCTATTGGGGCTTTCGGGGTTTCCGCGACGCGAAAAAGCGGTTTTCGCGGCCCGAAAAACCCTACAGTGGTATCAGAGCCACGAGCGAAGCTTGTGCTCGTTTTGGTTTTTATTTTTTTTGTATTAGATACAAAATTTAGATAATTTTATGCTTCTGTAATTTTTCTAAATTTTAGGATTTTTGAGTATTTTTCCTCGTAGAGGCAAAGCGACGAGTGCGAAGCACTTGTAGACTTTGCCACCGAGAAAAACTTCTCCGAAACGGCAAGTTTCGCCCAAATGGATTTTGGGACAGCGGGTAAAGGCACTGTATAATCGCAAGAAGACACTCGTGAAGGTTATTTCACGAGTAGGGGCGCTGCCCCTAACCCCGCAAGGGGCCTTGTCTCGCGATTACGCCCGAAACCCGCTTACCGGGACCGCCGCGGAGTTGTGACTCGAAAAATTCTAAAAATCAGTAGAAAAATTATATAAAATCTGTAAAATTACATAATTTTGAATTATGTACAGTAGTGTGATGGTCATGGCCCAAAACCCAATTTTTAATAAGATTAAAATTGTGTTGTAATTCATAATACGGCCTGCGCGCCGTTTTTGTATATGTGCGTGTTGTATTGTGTTTGCGACCTGCGTGTCGGCTTTTAATATTTTATTTCTGTTGTATTTCATATTTAGACTCGAATGTAACTCGAGTATAAAAATTGTAATGTACAAAAGTGAAGACGACGGAAATTCCGGAGAACTTGGACTCGGGAGAACTAGCCGACAACACCAAGACGGTCAAGAGGAAGCGCTTGGAGAAGCCGCTAGACCTAGGTTGACCATCGGATCCTCTCATTGGCTTGAGAGGGTCTTAGTAGGGCCATGACCAAGTCACTTAAGTTTATTTTATTATTGCTATGCTTGTGATGTATATGATGCATGATAATGTAGAA
Organism: Boesenbergia rotunda; assembly: GCA_024364735.1. Lineage (NCBI taxonomy): Eukaryota > Viridiplantae > Streptophyta > Magnoliopsida > Zingiberales > Zingiberaceae > Boesenbergia > Boesenbergia rotunda. The sequence goes on along the minus strand of JAGFNQ010007086.1, from coordinate 16,894 downwards.
TAGTAAAAATAAACTTAAGTGTATGAGATGCACAAGTAATGTGGGAACCACATTTTGATGTGCACTTAATACACATTTAGGATTAAATTAGATTTCATAAATGCCTAGATGTGATGCACATCCTCGATTAGATTAGATCTAAAATCGAATCGACTCGTAAACGCCTACCGGGTCCTGATACCCATCACTACCTCGATCATATGCGCTTGTCGATTCTGCCAAAGCAGAGCAACGCATTTAATCTTGGTAGGATGCGGAGGGACAACCTTGGTCCCGCCTATCACGGCTCGGGTTAGATCGAGCTCAATCAGATTGAGTAACTAGTTAACTCAATTGGATCGAGTAAAGCTATAGGCGTATTCCAATAGTTGGAAAGGTAGGACAAGATCGCATTTATCAATAGTCTTGGGCGATTTAGCCAAAGCTAACTCAAGATTATTCATAAATGTTAATTCTTGATCCTATAAACAAGAGTTGCATAGAGATGTAATTGATAAATTAGTTATCTACCGATCATACTAAGTCTTGGGCGATTTAGCCAAAGCTAACTCAAGGCATAGTATGATGTGGATCTTGTCCCACATAAATTATAGTAAATTGGTACGGATCTAGTAGTGTGGTTTGACCACTCCAATGACTTGATTCCACCAAAATTCCTATAATTTAGTGGGAGCATCATTTAATTAAAGGCCTAATTAGATGATTACTAGAATATGATATTTATTCTCTGCATTTATCTGTTGTAGATTGCCATGTCTTCAAACGCGAATACTCTCTCTCTGCGATCTGTCCTTGAGAAGGACAAGCTCACTGGAGCTAATTTCCTGGACTGGTACAGGAACTTGAGGATAGTCCTCAAACAGGAACATAAGCTGTACGTTCTAGAGCAAGCAGTTCCTGAAGCACCACCACCCTCAGCCATCCGTAGCGTTAGAGATGCTCATCAGAAGCATCAAGACGACGCGTTAGACGTGTCGTGCCTAATGCTATGCTGCATGTCCTCTGAGCTTCAGAAGCAACACGAGAACATGAATGCTTACGATATGATTGACCACCTCAAGCAATTATATCAAGGGCAGGCAGGGCATTGGAAGCGGAACTGCAAGGTATACCTGGAGGATCTTAAGAAGAAGAGAAGCGAGCCTTCTACTTCAGGTATATATGTTATAGAAGTCAACCTTTCTATTTCTACATCATGGGTATTAGATACTGGATGTGCTTCTCACATTTGTACCAATGTGCAGGGGCTAAGAAATAGCAGGGCATTGGCAAAGGGCGAGGTGGACCTACGAGTAGGCAATGGAGCACGAGTTGCTGCTGTTGCTGTAGGAACTTATTTTCTATCTCTGCCCTCTGGGCTTGTACTGGAACTAGATGATTGTTGTTATGTACCTGCACTTACTAAGAACATAATTTCTGTTTCTTGTCTAGACAAGAAAGGCTTCTCATTTATAATTAAGAACAAATGTTGTTCAGTCTATTTAAATGAAATGTTCTATTGTAGTGCAGATCTTATCAACGGACTCTACATTCTAGACTTAGAACGCCCTATCTATAATGTAAGTACCAAGAGGTTGAGATCAAATGAGTTGAACCCAACCTATCTCTGGCACTGTCGCTTAGGCCACATAAATGAGAGTCGCTTGTCCCAGCTCCATAAGGATGGATTGCTGGATTCATTTGATTTTGAATCATATGAGACATGCGAGTCATGCCTTCTAGGCAAGATGACTAAGACTCCCTTTAGTGGACATAGCGAGAGGGCAACAGATTTGTTAGGACTCATACATTCTGATGTATGTGGCCCTTTCAATGTTGCTGCTCGAGGTGGTTATAGATACTTCATCACATTTACTGATGATTTCAGTAGATATGGTTATGTGTACTTGATGACACATAAGTCCGAGTCCTTTGAAAAGTTCAAAGAATTCAGAAATGAAGTACAAAACCAACTCGGCAAGAGTATTAAAATACTTCGATTAGATCGAGGTGGAGAATACTTGAGCCATGAGTTTCGTGACTATTTAGCTGAGTGTGGGATTCTATCTCAACTCACTCCTCCTGGGACACCACAGTGGAATGGTGTATCCGAAAGGAGGAATCGTACCTTATTAGATATGGTACGATCTATGATGAGTCACGCAGATCTTCCTATATCCTTTTGGGGATATGCTCTAGACACGGCAGCGTTCACACTTAACCGTGTTCCATCAAAGGCGGTCATGAAGACACCATATACGATATGGACTGGGAGGAGTCCCAAGATGTCTTTCATGAGAGTTTAGGGTTGTGAGGCTTACGTTAGACGTCAAGTCTCAGACAAACTGGGACCCAAGTCCGATAAGTGCTATTTCGTGGGATATCCCAAGGAAACTAAGGGATATAACTTTTACATTCCCAGTCAGCACAAAATGTTTGTTGCTAAGACTAGGGTCTTTCTAGAAAGGGACTTTGTTTCTAGAAAGACTAGTGGGAGTTCGTTTGATCTTGAAGAAGTTGAAGACAATGACCATAGCACTGAGCCCTTAATGGATACTGAACAGGAACCACAAGAAGTTGTGGATGAGATTGTTACACAAGAAGTTATGGAACAACAACCTGTTCAGGTAGACCTACCTCTTCGCAGGTCTGATAGGGAACGTCGTCAGCCTGAGAGATATTCATTTCTCTTGCCTGACCATGATGACGTTATGATCATTAAGAATGAGCCTACCACCTATCAGGAAGCTGTGATGAGCCCAGATTCTGAGAAATGGCTAGAGGCCATGAGATCCGAGATGGATTCCATGTACACCAACCAAGTATGGACTTTGGTTGATCCACCTGAAGGGATCAAACCCATTGGGTGTAAGTGGGTCTTTAAGAGAAAGACTGACATGGATGGACTTGTACATACCTATAAGGGTAGACTAGTAGCTAAAGGTTTCAAGCAAATTCATGGTATTGACTATGATGAAACTTTTTCTCCAGTCGCGATGTTCAAGTCCATTAGGATCTTGCTTGCTATTGCAGCATACCACGATTATGAGATCTGGCAAATGGACGTCAAAACTGCGTTTCTGAATAGAAACCTCCTCGAGGAAGTGTACATGACACAACCTGAGGGTTTTGTAGATCCAAAGCATACTGGTAGAGTATGCAAGCTGCATAAGTCCCTTTATGGACTAAAGCAAGCTTCTCGAAGCTGGAATCTTCGATTCGATGATGCAATCAAACAGTTTGGTTTCATCAAGAATGAAGATGAACCTTGTGTCTACAAAAGGGTTAGTGGGAGCACAGTTGTCTTCCTTGTTTTGTATGTAGATGACATACTACTCATTGGGAACAACATCCCTTCGCTACAGTCTGTGAAGACTTGGTTGGGGGACT
>JAGFNQ010007086.1:0-10128 GCA_024364735.1 Boesenbergia rotunda | reverse complement strand
GCATCTAGTCATGATAACATTTCAATACTTCAATAGAAACATAGTAAAGCAACTCACATGTCATAAAAACTACAGAATAGAGTCATACATAGATGTTTCAAGCAATAAACATAGGCATAGCCATGACGTATGGCCTAAAATAGTGTCTAGGGCCAAAAGGCCGGAAAACATCCAAATAGATACAAACATCAGGATATAAAGCGTTTGAGAGGTATAATAGAACATCAAAGCAAAACACTCTCAACACTAGAATCACTCTCAAAAGTTGCATCCATTGGTCAGAAGAACATGTGCTCGTCACCGCCTGGGGGAGGAGGAGGAGGACCCTGAAAGGCGAGATGTCACTGCTGAATCATCTCGTACATATCGTCCTGGCGGCTAGTGATCCTATAAACTTTTGTCTCAAGCCGCTGCTCCGTCTCCCGATGTCCGTGAATATCCTCACGAATAATGTGAACATCCTCCTGAAGCGTGTGGACATCAGACCGAAGCTGGGTGTACTCTGCACGTGTAACCAGCTCGCCAGGCTCCTCATCTGCATCAGCGGGCTCTAGACGCTCTCTCCAAACAAATGCCCCTGTCTACACTCAATACTTGCCAAGGACAATTGGCGCGTGCCAATCTGATCATAGTCCTTTGGCAGGTGCCTCACCTGACCGCTACACACCCGAATGCCAAAACGTAAATGAAGGAACTCAGTCAGGATGTGGCAAAAGGGCATGTATATCTTCCCATTGACACTGTGGGAAGAATGACAGATAGCACTGAAAACCTATAGGGCGACATCGATATCCAATCTCCTTTCCAGAGCATACATCATCACCAGATGTGGGAGTATGATCCTGGACCTCCCCTTGGTTACAATGGGCAAAATGCACTCGATGACGATTTTATACAAGACATGACTAAACGGTCGCATGAGTTTAGCATCAAAAAGACGCTCCGAATCATTCCTATGTCTTCTGAAATAATGCATGTGAATATGATCAACTGTGACTCCAGGAAACTCTAAGGGTTCAATAACAGTAGGGAAATAAATAGATGCATTGTTGGATGCCCTACACTGTAGGAACCCGGCTAAACCCATGACAGAGAAGGGGATAGGAACACCAGCAACTCGGGACTCATACAAATTGTTATCAGAGTCAATACAGGTCAAATTAGCATAAAACTCTGAACACAGGTCAATGTCTATGTCCTGCTGGCAGTAAACCAGCTGATCTAATTGAAAATAAGTGATCATTTCAGCCAACTGGGGTGACTTTTCTTGAAAGAAAGTCTTGTTCAGATATCTGTAATTCATTACCACAAATTCATTCTCTTCAAAACGCTTCTTACACTCTAGGGACCTAAACCTGGACCCTTCCTGACTCTGTCGGGATGACCCCTCACCCCTAGACCTCTTAGAAGCCATTCTAAAACCCATACATACCCATGCATGCCAAGACAACCCCCCAAAAAGGAAAAACATCAAGGAATACACATAGAAATGTCACATTAGTGTCAAAGCATGGCTTAATCAGGAAAAATGAACCTTAAATCGCAATACATTTTCATTCTTCTCATGTTGACTTGAGGTTGAGAATGTGGCTTGACAAGATGAGATTTTAGCAAACCCTAGAAGTAGATCGAGGTTGGGGGATGACTTAGAGAGGGTCTTTAGGGCTTGGAAGGGGCTAAGATCAAAGGAGGAGCCTGGGAGAGGTGAAGATCGCCGGGAAATTGCCAAAAACCCTAGAGTTTGGCTTCCCCCGGCGCGCCAGTTCCTTTTATAAAACTCGCGTCCCAGTCGACTGGGATTTGGCAGTCAACTGGGCCAGAGTGTAATTACATTTTGTGGGTTTTCGCAGTCGACTGCTAGAGGGCAATCGACTGGTATCTGATTTTCAGATTTCCAATCCGAACTTCAGAAATGCCTAACTAATTCCACAAATTCCCAAAAATTCTGAATTCTTGTGGAGAGATTTGTGGATCCTATATTTACTTGGGAAAAATATAATTTCAGTCAAAGTCATCCCAAATCCCATGTTTGGTACAAACATCGAGTTTCTCTAAAATGTATCATAAAACCTTTCCCAAAAGTACTAATTTTGACCTCACCTCGATGCTGCTTCCCATACTCAATCATAATCCATTTATAGCATCAAGTTATATGGTATTTAGGCATTAAAACTGATTTTTTTCAATTAAAATCCCAATTTCATCTTTTTCTCTATAATCCTTCCTTTAGTGTGTCAATCTTCTAGGATTAAGACTAACCTTAGCCTTCTAAACCTCTTGGCACACTCTATAGTCCTTTTCAATCTCTTAGAAGTAAACCACCTGAGATCCATTGACCATGGAGCCCATTTTGGCTTCTAATGCTCTCCCTTGAGCTCCTAGCCCTAGTTACGTCCCTAGGTAACTCTTCTACAAGAGCAAGACTGTTGATGCAGTCTGACCCTGATTGTTGTTTTGATGTTGACACTGATTTTAGTTTAGGTTGATGATTATGATTATGATTAAGTCCTGATCGGGGATTAGGCAAGGTGTGAAAATCCTAGCTTAGAGGGCTTGGTGTGTAGAAATCCTAACATGGAGGGTTAGGTGTGGAAAATCCTAGCTTGTAGGGCTAGGTGTGGAGAAATCCTAACCTGGAGGGTTAGGTGTGGAAAATCCTAGCTTGGATGGCTAGGTGTGGAGAAATCCTAATATGGAGGATTAGGTGTGGAAAATCCTAGCTTGGAGGGCTAGGTGTTGGAAAAGTCCTAACTTGGAAGGTTGGGTGAAAAGTCCTAGCTTGGAGGGCTAGGTGAAAAGTCCTAACTTGGAGGGTTAGGTGAAAAGTCCCAACTTGGAGGGTTAGGTGTTAAGTCCTAGTCTGGAGGGCTAGGTTGGATGAAATCCTGGTGAGTGAAGCCAGGTCCCGGTCAGTGAAGCTGGGTGACTGAAACCCTGGTGAGTGAAGCCAGGTCCTAGCTTGGAGGGCTAGGTTGAAGTCCCAGTGAGTGAAGCTGGGCATGGCATGAGTCAGAGATGGGCCGGAGGCTTGTTCTCATGACTTAGAGGGGATTTGGCCTTCCCTGGATCGGTCTGGTGACCGATCAGGGATGTTGGCACGATTCTCCGTCGTGGATCGGTCTGGTGACCGATCCAGCGATAACTGATCGGTCGGGTGACCGATCAGGAAGCACACAGTGAGGTTGGGAACCTACTGCCCAGCTCCTGATCGGTCCGGTGACCGATCAGGGAGCAGGCAGTTCCCTCACTGTGCAGCTCCTAATCGGTCCAGTGACAGATCAGGGAGCAGTTAGTTCCCTCACTGGCCGGCTCCTGATCGGTCCGGTGACCGATCAGGGAGCAGACAGTTTTCTCACTGCTTGGCTCCTGATCGGTCTGGTGACCGATCAGGGAGCACACAGTGAGTTGGGTTCCCCCACTGATCAGCTATTGAACAGTCTGGTGACCGATCCACGACCTAGGATATGATATCCGCGATTACTGTTCACTCAGAAGTGGACCGATCAGGCTTGAGCCTGATCGGTCAGTGGCTATCTTGATCGGTCTGGTGACCGATCAGGCTTCACTCTGATCGGTCTGGTGACCGATCAGGCCTGTGTCACCGCGATAGCTGGGAGTCCCAGCAAAGCGGTGGATTGGTTTGGTTACCGACCCACGAGCCCTGGATCGGTCCGGTGACCGATCACTTTAATTCAAAATGCACTGTCAGACGCTCTGATCGCGTCTGAACGTATCTGATTCTCTGCGCTTAATCTATGATACTCGATTTTCTGCTTGATATGCTGTGCTAATGCTCTGATTAAGCTGCAGGTGACAGGGAAGGATTCAAACACTCAAGGAGAGTCAATGGAGGCCTTTCCTTGGAATGGTTTGTCTGTTTTCCATCTCAGGTTGCAACGGACGCTGGCGCTGGCTGGAGCTGCTAACTGGGGCTGGTCTGAGGGAGGCTCAGGGAGTCCAGAAGAGCTCAGTCGTGGCTGGTGGTTGCAGGAGAGCAGCTGGAGGCTGCAGTGAGGTGAGTTGATAGGTATCATTTTGTTGATCATTTTAGATGCTAAAATCCAAATTTGACCCATATTTTACTTGTTTAATATTGAATTATCCTAGGTTCCATGAATCTATTCTATTTTGGGTTTTATTGTAAATCTTGATACATTAGAATTATTTTGCCACTAAATTGTTGATCTATGTTTGTTGGTTTTGAAAGGATCATGGACCGAGGTCAAGATTGGTCAGAATCAGGCTCAGATCAAGGCGATCAAGTTCTGGAGAACTGTGAGCCGTCCATTCAGAAGATAAGCAGATCTAGATCATCCAGGGCAAATCAGATGGATCCCAGCTGAGGAAAGGTAGATCTGACCTTCATAATGAGATTTGGAAGTTTAGGGGTAAATCGGAGATCATCTAGCCATTAGATCAAGATCAGAGGGGTCTAGACCGTCCGTTCAAAGATCAGCTTGATCTGAGCGATCCGTTACAAATTTGGAAGATCCGCGCCACTGACAGACAGATCCTGACCCTTGATCAACATCTGAGAGTTTTGGTTCACATCGGATAAAGATCAACCGTTGGATGGAGTTGAGTTAATCCAGACCGTCCATTGCTAAACTATATAAACTGCCATTCAAATCCCAATCGAAGTCGCGTCTTCACCGAGTTCTTTGAGTTTCTTCGATTGTTCTTCGTTTCTACTGCAGGTTTTTTCATCTGAAGGCGTGGCCACCTCGATTTCGTCCTTGGAGCAGGATCTGGGTTATTGGGAAGAAGCTTCCATAGAGATTCTAGCTTGGATTCGCACCGGAACAGAGTTTGATTGAGGGTTTCGTCAACTCTGTGATCCGATCGATTGGATTGAGATTTTGTGTCGTTTTCTTCTATCGGAGCTATCTGGAGGGTCCTCTGGAGTACTCTGATCATTACCAAATCTTCATCGTACTTCTACATCGCAAGATCGAAGAGATCGGAAAGGTTTTCGTCAGCTGGGTGCAGTCTATGAGCAGAGTCGATATTGAGGCCATTTTTCCATTGATTTGTGGAGCTGAGGGGTTCTTGGTTTGCTCTTGTGTGATGACAAGAAGATCTGAAGCTAAGGGAAGGGATCGTTGCTAGTTTTCTTAATGCGTTCTGTTATTAGCTGTAATTCAATTTCTGCCAGCGTGCCATTTCATTTCTGTCTTCGTAGCAACTTCTGTAGTTTCCTTTCCTGAATAGTTCTGCCTTAACTAGGTTTAAATCCTGCAAGTTAATTAGCTAGGGAGTTTGTTCAGTGAATAATCGTTCTCAATTACAGTTAATCTCATGATTAAATGCTTGCGTGCCAAGTTAGTTGTTGCGTATCAGTTCTCTGTTTTCTTTTTCCTTGCGTACCAGCTTAGCTCTGAATTTTGCTGCTATTTTGAATTCAATTAGTGTCTAGTTCTAATTCCTGAGATTAAAGACAACATTTGGGTTGCTAATGCATTTGTTCTGAGTTTGTTTAGCATTCCGTTTTATTTCTGCATTTTCAGTTCAGCTTGTTTTGTATCCATCTCTATTTCTGCAACTTTGTTTTCATTTCTGCAATTAAGTTCAATTCTGCAATTCTTAGTTTGTAATTGCTGAAGTTTGTAGCAGTTACATCAGCTCCTTTGAACCTTTTCTGAAGTTAGATTTATGCATCAATTTCAGTTTGATTGCTTGTTTTACATTTGATTGTTACTGCATTTCTGCATACAACTTCTGAAATCCTGCATTTGTCTCTTTCATTCATTTGTTTCTGAATTGGCCATTTTCATTTCTGCAATCCTCAGTTGATCATTTCTAAAGCTAGTTTCAAGCGCTTGATTTCAGTTGCTTTGCGTGATTTTTCATCCAACGTATTGTAGCATTCGATTTCTGAAAGTTGTAACTTCATTTTTGCATTCCAACAATTCATTTCTGCATCAAGATATTTCCGAATTGATCAGTCCTTTGTTTGATTGTTGCATTGTTTCATTTATTTCAGTAGATCATGTCACTGATAGCTTTGTTTTCCAAGCTTGGTCGATTAGTGTTATTGTTGAATTGTCAGTATTAGCTTGGCACTCCATAGTAGATAACAAGCAAGTCTATGGTAGTGCAAAAAGCATGTGTATTTGAGTGAGCTCCATTTTCATCATACACTTAGAACTCAAGAAGAGAGCCACCAAAATTTCCCCTGAAAGGCTTAGTGAGTGAAATTTATCTCAATGAATCGTGAAGGATGAAAATTCTAAGTTGTTGATTTAAGGACGAGATACTAATCCATAGAGCTTAGATTTTTGAGAATTGACAACCTTAGGTAATTTCTTTTCATTTACTTCTAATTTTGCTTGGAAAGAGTCTAAGGGATACATACTTAGTAGTTTTCACGAGACGATCAAGCTTAAGTGTGGGGGAGTTGATAGATATCATTTTGTTGATCATTTTAGATGCTAAAATCCAAATTTGACCCATATTTTACTTGTTTAATATTGAATTATCTTAGGTTCCATGAATCTATTCTATTTTGGGTTTTATTGTAAATCTTGATACATTGGAATTATTTTGCCACTAAATTGTTGATCTATGTTTGTAGGTTTTGAAAGGATCATGGACCGAGGTCAAGATTGGTCAGAATCAGGCTCAGATCAAGGCGATCAAGTTCTGGAGAACTGTGAGCCGTCCATTCAGAAGATAATCAGATCTGGATCATCCAGGGCAAATCAAATGGATCCCAGCTGAGGAAAGGTAGATCTGACCTTCATAATGAGATCTGAAAGTTTAGGGGTAAATAGGAGATCATCTAGCCGTTAGATCAAAATCAGAGGGTTCTAGACCGTCCGTTCAAAGATCATCTTGATCTGAGCCATCCGTTGCAAATTTGGAAGATCCGAGCCACTGAGAGACAGATCCTGATCCTTGATCAACATCTGAGAGTTTTGGTTCAGATCGAATAAAAATCAACCGTTGGATGGAGTTGAGTTAATCCAGACCATCCATTGCTAAACTATATAAACTGCCATTCAAATCCCGATCGGTGTCGCGTCTTCACCGAGTTCTTCGAGTTTCTTTGATTGTTCTTCGTTTCTACTGCAGTTTTTTTCATCTGAAGGCGAGGCCACCTCGATTTCGACTTTGGAGCATGATCTGGGTCATTGGGAAGAAGCTTCCATGGAGATTCTAGCTTGGATTCGCACCGGAACAGAGTTTGATTGAGGGTTTCGTCAACTCTGTGATCCGATTGATTGGATCGCGATTTTGTGCCGTTTTCTTCTATCGAAGCTATCTGGAGGGTCCTCTGGAGTACTCTGATCATTACCAAATCTTCATCGTACTTCTACATCGCAAGATCGAAGAGATCGAAAAGGTTTTCGTCAGCTGGGTGCAGTCTGTGAGCAGAGTCGATATTGAGGCCATTTTTCCATTGATCTGTGGAGCTGAGGGGTTCTTGGTTTGCTCTTGTGTGACGGCAAGAAGATCTGAAGCTAAGGGAAGGGATCGTTGCTAGTTTTCTTAATGCGTTCTATTATTAGCTGTAATTCAATTTCTGCCAGCGTGCCATTTCATTTCTGTCTTCGTAGCAACTGCTGTAGTTTCCTTTCCTGAATAGTTATGCCTTAACTAGGTTTAAATCCTGCAAGTTAATTAGCTAGGAATTTGTTCAGTGAATAATCATTCTCAATTATAGTTAATCTCATGATTAAATGCTTGCGTGCCATGTTAGTTGTTGCGTATCAGTTCTCTGTTTTCTTTTTCCTTGCGTACCAGCTTAGCTCTGAATTTTGCTAATATTTTGAATTCAATTAGTGTCTAGTTCTAATTCCTGAGATTAAAGACAACATTTGGGTTGCTAATGCATTTGTTCTGAGTTTGTTTAGCATTCCGTTTTATTTCTACATTTTCAGTTCAGCTTGTTTTGTATCCATCTCTATTTCTGCAACTTAGTTTTCATTTCTGCAATTAAGTTCAATTCTGCAATTCTTAGTTTGTAATTGCTGAAGTTTGTAGCAGTTACATCAGCTCCTTTGAACCTTTTCTGAAGTTAGATTTATGCATCAATTTCAGTTTGATTGCTTGTTTTACATTTGATTGTTACTGCATTTCTGCATACAACTTCTGAAATCCTGCATTTGTCTCTTTTATTCAATTGTTTCTGAATTGGCCATTTTCATTTCTGCAATCCTCAGTTGATGATTTCTAAAGCTAGTTTCAAGCACTTGATTTCAGTTGCTTTGCATGATTTTTCATCCAACGTATTGTAGCATTCGATTTCTGAAAGTTGTAACTTCATTTTTGCATTCCAACAATTCATTTCTGCATCAAGATATTTCCGAATTGATCAGTCCTTTGTTTGATTGTTGCATTGTTTCATTTATTTCAGTAGATCATGTCACTGATAGCTTTGTTTTCCAAGCTTGGTCGATTAGTGTTATTGCTGAATTGTCAGTATTAGCTTGGCACTCCATATCAGATTCGACACATAAGCGTTCTCCATTTGGTATCAAGTTAGCTTCAAATCTTCATTTTGTATCAAGAGAAGTTTTGGCATTGATAGGCATCAAGTTAAGTGCAACTGTTAGTGAGCCTTTGCGTTTTGAAATCAGTTAGTTTTGCATTCGGATATTTCTGAACTTACTCATCCATGTTTGCATTTGGTTGTTTCCGAATTTTGTAGCTAGCTTGTGTTTCCTTTGCCTTAAGTTTGAATTCACTCATCGAGCTTTTTTGAGAAGATAGCAAGGGGCTTGCGGCAGGCTACGAGATTGCAGCTCTTCAACTTCGACATGATAAGGGATGCCAATGACCGCAACCGCTACTACATGATCGACATCAATTACTTCCCCAGCTACTCCAAGATGCCTGGTTATGAAGAATTTATGACCATCTTCTTCTGCGGCATGGCTCATCTGAAAGGGGAATCTGCTGCTGCCAGTTCTTTTGTCTCCGCCACGGATTGATGGGATCCATGGTGGTTTCTTTCTCCAATTTTCTTGTAAACTCTAATAACGTTCTTCGTTTCAGAATGCACATTCTTTCTTTCATCGAATTCTTGGTTTCAGATTGTTAGACTTGAATTTGTCCGTCAGAATTCCATTCCTTTTACCGCCCTTTTCTCATGAAAGAAAAAAAAAGTGAAGGTGCTTCACTGGGTCTAGGCGCCCGAATGGAGACAGGCGCCCGGAACTAGCCGAAGCTACGACTCGAGGGCGATTTGAAGGCGATTCTCGCGAGTTCATCTCACGCGGCTTTTTTCTCAGGCGACCTAGCCGCCGCCGGCCTTGTGTCGCCGGCGATGACTTCGGAGCACCCACTTCTTTCCTCCACGGTGTTGGTTCCACCTATTGTGTCTAATTCTTGTGGCGCTTCTCATCAAAATCTGGTCGCTGGAGGCGCGATGCCAGAGATTGCGAGGCTGTCGACTATTGTAAACCCTAGTCTGGATCCTTCAGCAACAGCTAAAGCATCTCTGATGTCGGCATCATCGGATCGCATTTCCTCCCAAACTGTGGCTCAGAAATCAATCGCATCATATGCTGAGATTGTCAAACCAGGCTCTCCCCGATCCATCAAGAAAAGCTTTGCTGATATAGGATCTAATTTCAAGCCGATTTCGACTTATAATAACAAGCTTGGTATTTTCTATTCAGAAGAGGAAATTTCAGGTATGGCTATTCCTTATCAGTTTGCTTTAATTGGTAAATTCTCTGGATGGCGGCCGAGTCAAGCGATTATTGCTCAAGCATTTAGCAATCTGGGTCTTTCTAGTCCCTATAATATCAGATTACTGCGAGCCGGTTACATTTTTATTCATCTTACCTCTAACGAAGACATGGCGCGCATATGGAGTAGAGGGGTTTGGCTTATTGGAGGCGTGCCATTGAGAATCTTCATATGGTCGCCTCATTTCTCTTATGATGTAGAATCATCAGTGGTTCCTATATGGATTCAATTACCAGATCTACCTATTCATATGTTTAATAAGCAAAGTCTCTTTTCAATGGCTAGAATAGTTGGTAAACCAATTAAGATTGATGAAGGTATAGCGGATGGTTCTAGGCTTTCTGTTGCTCGTATTTGTGTGGAGTTGGACCTGCTGAAAACTAGAGTTGAAGATTTCTGTATTGGTATAGGGGAAGAGAAGCGTTTACA
>JAGFNQ010007085.1:0-25424 GCA_024364735.1 Boesenbergia rotunda | reverse complement strand
CATGAGTTTCGTGACTATTTAGCTGAGTGTGGATTTCTATTCAACTCACTCCTCCTGGGACACCACAGTGGAAATGGTGTATCCGAAAGGAGGAATCGTACCTTATTAGATATGGTACGATCTATGATGAGTCACGCAGATCTTCCTATATCCTTTTGGGGATATGCTCTAGACACGGCAGCGTTCACACTTAACCGTGTTCCATCAAAGGCGGTCATGAAGACACCATATACGATATGGACTGGGAGGAGTCCCAAGATGTCTTTCATGAGGGTTTGGGGTTGTGAGGCTTACGTTAGACGTCAAGTCTCAGACAAACTGGGACCCAAGTCCGATAAGTGCTATTTCGTGGGATATCCCAAGGAAACTAAGGGATATTACTTCTACATTCCCAGTCAGCACAAAGTGTTTGTTGCTAAGACTGGGGTCTTTCTAGAAAGGGACTTTGTTTCTAGAAAGACTAGTGGGAGTACGTTCAGTCTTGAAGAAGTTCAAGACATGGACAATAGCATGAAGCCTTGATGGAAGTTGAACAGGAACCACAAAGTGTGGTGGTTGATGAGATTGTTACACAAGAAGTTGTGGAACAACAACCTGTTCAGGTAGACCTACCTCTTCGCAGGTCTGATAGGGTACGTCGTCAGCCTGAGAGATATCATTTCTCTGCCTGACCATGATGACGTTATGATCATTGAGAATGAGCCTACCACCTATCAGGAAGCTGTGATGAGCCCAGATTCTGAGTCAAGGCTGGAAGCCATGAGATCCGAAATGGAATCCATGTACACTAACCAAGTTTGGACCTTGGTTGTCCACCTGAAGGGGTCAAACCCATTGGGTGTAAGTGGGTCTTTAAGAGAAAGCATAACATGGATGGACTTACTCATACCTATAGGGTAGACTGGTAGCTAAAGGTTTCAGCAAATTCATGGTATTGACTATGATGAAACTTTTTCTCCAGTAGCGATGTTTAAGTCCTTCGGATCATGCTTGCTATTGCAGCCTATCACGATTATGAGATCTGGCAGATGGATGTCAAGACAGCGTTTCTGAATGGAAACCTCCTCGAGGATGTGTACATGACACAGCCTGAGGGTTTTGTAGATCCACAGCATACTGGCAGAGTATGCAAGCTGCATAGGGCCATTTATGGTCTAAAGCAAGCTTCTCGGAGCTGGAATCTTCGATTCGATGATGCAATCAAACAGTTTGGTTTCATCAAGAATGAAGATGAACCTTGTGTCTACAAGATGTTTAGTGGGAGCACAGTAGTCTTCCTAGTCTTGTATGTGGATGACATACTACTCATTGGGAACAACATCCCTTCGCTACAGTCTGTGAAGACTTGGTTGGGGACTTGTTTCACAATGAAGGACTTAGGTGAAGCAGCCTGCATTCTAGGCATTAAGATCTATAGAGATAGATCTAAGAGATTGCTTGGCCTAAGTCAGAGTACATACATCGATACGGTATTGCACCGTTTTGCCATGCAGAATTCCAAGAGAGGAATTCTGACAATGTCACATGGTGTGAGTCTTTCGATGACTCAGAGTCCCTCTTCTAGAGAGGAGAGAGACCGCATGGATAAGATCCCTTATGCTTCTGCCATAGGATCTATCATGTACGCCATGTTATGTACTCGTCCTGATGTCTCGTATGCTTTGAGCATGACGAGCAGGTACCAGTCAATCCAGGTGAACGTCACTGGATAGCGGTCAAGAATAATCTTAAGTACTTGAGAAGGACTAAGGAATATTTTTTGATATTTGGAGGCGATGAGCATCTAGTTGTAAAGGGTTACACTGATGCCAGCTTCCAAACCGACTAGGATGATTACAGATCGCAGTCAGGGTTCGTGTTTTGCTTGAATGGCGGAGCTGTGAGCTGGAATAGTTCGTAACAGGACACAGTTGCAGATTCTACAACAGAAGCTGAGTATATTGCTGCATCAGAGGCAGCAAAGGAGGCAGTTTGGGTCCGCAAGTTCATCACTGAGCTTGGGGTGGTTCCTAGCATATCTGATCCCGTAGAGCTCTATTGTGACAACAATGGAGCTATTGCGCAGGCTAAGGAACCTCGCTCACACCAGCGGACCAAACACATACTATGGCGATTCCATCTCATTCGAGAGATCATCGATCGAGGAGATGTGAAGATTTGCAGAGTACCCACAGAGGCTAACGTCGTAGATCCCTTGACCAAGGCTTTGGCACAGATGAAGCATGATGGTCACATTAGGTCATTGGGTATTAGATACTACAGCGATTGGCACTAGTGCTAGTGGGAGATTGTTAGTGAGAGCCCTAGAGCCAATCATATGATGATTACTTTTTGGACTCATTGTATCATATTCTTGTATATATATTTCTTATATATAAAGGCATTTCTTATGGTTATTGTGCTTATGTGTATTGGTGCCAAATAACTTAGTATAATAACGTCCTTGAGTAGAAGGTTCTTATCTATATCAATCGATTAGTTGAATCGATAGTGAGATGATATAGAGAACACTACTCTTAATTATTCCTAGTCAAGTATTAACATTCAAGGACAATGTTAATGCATAGAGACTAGCATGTAGGTCAACATGATGACTTGATCTCACAAGTCATGGATATGAGATATCAAGTTGACACATGGGTATACATTAGAGAATGTATACTGAATGGCCCGCCATGAGAAAGTATCATGGATCGTTATATGAGTGTCATATACTTTCTCATGTGACTATTAGTATGACTATAGTCCTAAACCTGAAGTTACCATAGTTCCCTACATAAGGAGTTACGTACTTTGGCTTCGTCAAACGTCACCCGTAACTGGGTGGACTATAAAGGCGATTACTGGGTTTGTAACAAATTATACGGAGGGATGTGAGTAACGTAGATGGGATCTATCCCTCCTATATGACGGGAGTGATATCTTCGTTCTTGATAGAGTAAGACCACTAAGTGCATGGCCATGCCCAAATAAGGTAATATTAGATATTGAGCTTATTTGATTATAGTGAGTCTACTTGGAGATCAAGACATATAGATTGATTTGAGGATGACACGGTTTATGCCTCATAAAAGATCAATCTAGATATCGAGGATAGAAGGACGTTGTCACATATTATGATGGTCACAATTATTAGTCACAATGGTGATGTTGGATCTCGACATTCTTGTAACTTGGGTAGCAATGATGTGTTGCTAGATACCTCTCATTGCTTATGTCCTTAAATAGGTTTAAGGGCATTGCCAACGTTACAAGAACCTATAGAGTCACACACATAGAGCAATAGATGGAGAATAAGTCCATATGATGGACCGAGAGTAATGAAGTCAAAGTTTGACTTTGGCTAAATATGGAAAGTCCATAAAAGGCAAGTTTGACTTGACTCAAATTAGACAACTTGAGTTGGACTCGAGTTTGATCCAAGTGTTGGATGAATCTAATCATGGGAGAATAATGAAGTCAAAGTTTGACTTTGGCTAAATATGGAAAGTCCATAAAAGGCAAGTTTGACTTGACTCAAATTAGACAACTTGAGTTGGACTCGAGTTTGATCCAAGTGTTGGATGAATCTAATCATGGGAGAATAATGAAGTCAAAGTTTGACTTTGGCTAAATATGGAAAGTCCATAAGAGGCAAGTTTGACTTGACTCAAGCCACATCACCTTGACTTGACCAAGTGATGACTTGGCATCATCATCAAGGCTAAGTAACCTCCCCATTTGAATTTTGAATTCAAATAAGGGGTTACCTAAGATGGTGGCCGGCCACTTAATGGCCATTAAGTGGCCGGCCACTTATACACACAAGATGAGGTTTTGTGTGTGATTGATTTTTCTCCCAACTTAGTTTTTGGTTTTAGCTCTCCCTCTCCTCTCATCTTGCCGAGACCCCAAGGAGTGCTAGCACACTTTTGGGCTCTCCTCTCCACTCTCTTGCTTGTGTGGATACTTCTAGAGGGTTGCTACTTTGCATCCTTGAGATCCGACACCAACCGAGGAGCGAGCGGGAATTGCGGGGCACGCATCGAAGGTAGTTTTCACTTCTCTAATAGATCTAGGTTGTAGATGGTTTTGAAGCATGTAAACGAGCACTCGTAAAATTTTGAAATGGTTTTCTTCGCTCGGATCCTTTCTATTGGGGCTTTCGGGGTTTCCGCGACGCGAAAAAGCGGTTTTCGCAGCCCGAAAAACCCTACACAAACTTAACTGAAACTTGACAACATAGTATTGGGTGGAGGTGAGATGATAGTACGTTAGGGAAGCCAATTTGGCGGAACTAACCGAAGCTACCGATCCAAGACCCAAACTAGTTAGACCAGAAATTTTTCAAAGAATTTTGAAAATGAAATTTCATTAAAAGGCTTTGTCAAGGAAATGGTGGATGATCCCATAAGGCTATGGCCAAAGAAGGCCTAGTGCCTCGCCAAGACCTGGAAGCCAATTTTTGAAATTCAAATTCAAATTTTTTTTGTCAAATTCGAATCTAACACAAAATTTCAGTTATTTGTAGATTTAAACATCTTTTCAAAAATTTCAAAATTAATTAAGTTTTCAAAATTTAATTGTTTTCAAAATTAATCAAAATTTTCAAAATAATCTTAACTATCAAAACCTGTCTCACGAAACCTATAAGGCTAACATGATTGAAAACCCTAGATTTGGGTGAGACAGACTAGGCAGTGAAACTCAATTTAAGCTATTCCTGACTCTAATTGGATCCAAATCAAGAAAACTCTTTATGTATAGGAACATAAAGATTTGGACCAATGGATGTTGGATAGCGGTTGCTCCAGACACATGGCTGGAGATAAATTGAAGTTCACCAAGCTCAAGTTCAAAAACCTAGGCTTAGTGGCATTTGGCAATAATGCTACACTCAAGGTAATTGGGTCAGGTAATATTGAACTTAAATCCGATTTCATTATTAAGAAAGTTCTATTGGTTGAAAACTTTAATTTTAACCTGCTTAGCATAAGTCAGTTATGTGATTCTGGTTATATAGTTACTTTTAACAATTCTAACTGCCTAATTAGAAATGTACAAGACTCAGAAATAATGCTTAAGGGCACTAGGAAAAATAATGTATACACTATAAACCTTCCCCTTGTACCTAAATGTATGTTAACACAATTAGAACAATCAAACCTCTGGCATAGGAGATTAGGTCATACCAATCTGAGAACTATCTCAAAAATTACCCAACTTGGCTTAATCAAAGGTATTCCCAAAATTAAAAATAATGAAAACCTAATATGTGAATCATGTAATCAAGGTAAACAAACCAAATCCAATCACAAATTAACCCAATCTGATTTAACTCAAACTACACTTGAGCTCCTACACCTTGACCTGTTTGATTCAGATGGAGCCAAGTCACTAAGCGGGAACCGATACTGCTTAGTAATAGTTGATGATGTAACGACCCGGAAAATTCTCTTAATATTTTCTTAAAATATTGAGCATGTGTAGATAATTTTCCGAGGGGCCCAGAAATAATTAAGTAAAATTGGGCCTAGAAATCCATGTTTTCTCATTTAAATTGAGAAAAACTAGGTACTAATGAGCTTTAAATGGGTTCCAAAAGTGGGTATTAATTAGGTAAAATTAATATAAATATAAAAGAATTTTATTTAGGAATATTGACATAATTATGGGTAATTTTAGGGGGGATTTTCAGAATTTAAGAAAATAAAGTAATAAAATAAATGAAATGAAAATCAAAATAAAAATAAATATGCATGAGCCAAGGATTGAACCTTGGACCTCTTGTCCAACCAAGAATGCTTTAACCAACTCACCTAGCAAGGAATTCTTATGAGTAATTGAAGTGGAGGATGGTTAAGAGGTAAAAGGAGGTGAAGGGTCATGGAGAGGCTCTTCATTTGCCTCCTTGATGGGTTATAATGAGAGGAGTTTTTGGGAGTTACTTCTTCTCTCAATCAATTGCATTCCCTCTCCTCTTCATTCCTCATTCTTGCCGAGCACCAAAGGGAGGAATTCCTTGGGGAAAATTTCACAAGAGGTCTCATCTCTCAAGATCTAAAGTTCCTACAAGGTGACAAGGACTAGTTGTGGTCAAGAGATACCAAGTCCTCTTCCTTCTCCTCTTTCAAGGTTCGAAAAAAAAATCAAGAAATCTAAGGTAAGACTCCCTCACCTGTGGTATAATAGTTATCTATGATTTCCATGATTTTTAGTATGATATATGGGGTAGTTTTTGGATGTGATGTGGAAAGGAAAGAAAAACCAAGGTCCTTAAGTTTATGGATTTCGGCCAGCATGATTTAAAAGCCTATAAATATGATAAAAATCTTGATAATATTTTTTAATGTTCCCTTATGATGTTTAGTAAGTAGATATAATTTTTGGGAATTTTTGGAGTACCCTAGGATACTCTCGGGTTTCGGCCAACATGAAAGGGGCAAAACCAGGGTCCCTATGTTTATGGGTTTCGGCCACCATGATTTAAATGTCAATAAATATGTTTAAAATCATGATGATGTTATTCGATGTTCCCTTATTATGTGTAGAAGTTAATTATAATTTTTGGGAATTTTTGGAGTACCCTAGGACACTCTAGGGTTTCGGCCAACATGAAAGGGACAAAACCAGGGTCCCTATGTTTATGGGTTTCGGACACCATGATTTAAATGTCTATAAATATGTTAAAAATCATGATGATGTTATTTGATGTTCCCTAATGATGTGTAGAAGTTAAGTATAATTTTTGGGAATTTTTGGAGTAACCTAGGACACTCTAAGGTTTCGGCCAACATGAAAGGGACAAAACCAGGGTCCCTATGTTTATGGGTTTCGGCCACCATGATTTAAATGTCTATAAATATATTAAAAATCATGATAATGTTATTTGATGCTCCCTCATGATGTGTATAAGTTAATTATAATTTTTAGGAATTTTTGGAGCACCCTAGAGGCCCATATGGTTCGGCCAACCCCAAGGACCCAAGGGTTAGGGTTGAGTCTTTAACTTCAAGCATATGTTTATGTGTTGCCATGATATAAGGATGAAGGATGGTGATTATGTGAATTTTCACATGGCCTTGGGACTCCACAAGTTTTGGCCAATAAGGGTTAATAGGATAAAAGTTAAGATTTATTTCAAGTAAGGGTCCCAATGGCCCTATGGTAAGATGTGATTTATGTTTATGAATGATAGGCCATGTTATGAATGATATGCCATGTTTATGAATGATATGCCATGTTTATGAATGATATGCCATGGTTATGCATGATATGCCATGTTTATGAATGATATGCCATGGTTATGCATGATATGCCATGTTTATGAATGATATGCCATGTTATGAATGATATGCCATGTTACGAATGATATGTCATGTTTATGAATGATATGCCATGGTTATGCAAGATATGCCATGTTTAGGAATGATATGCCATGTTTTAGGATAGTACGAATGTATGCCATGCTCTATGAATGATGTGTACCTATGCCATGTCTAAGAATGAGAATGATGTCACGACAAGTATGTTATGATCATGTTCATGATAAGAATGATGCCATGATAAGTATGTTATGATCATGTTCATGATAAGAATGATGCCATGATAAGTATGCTATGAATGTCTTATGAATGATGAAGCATGCAAAGTATTTTACTTTATGAATGGGCTTGTACCGGACCCAAGTATGGGTCCAAGGGATGGGCACCTTAAGAACGCCCCGGTTCTGGACTACCGGAGCTGTCCACGGTTCTGGCACTACCGGAGCTGTGCAACAGGGATGGGCTCCTTGAGAACGCCTCGGTTCAGGGACTACCGACAATGCTGTCCTTACCCTAGTAGGTCAGGGCTCGCTACCTCGGACTTACTAGGGATGCGCGCTATGATGTATGTATGTGGTACAAGCCGGGGACCCCAAATGTTATGATGATTATGTTTAAGCATTTTGAAAGTATGATTCTAAAAGTTAAGCATCTATATGTATATGCATTCCACCCAAGCATTCATACATGTTATGCATTATGTTATGATAATGATGTGTTATGCTTATGCTCCATGTTAAAAGATATGTATGAGAATGAATGATCCATGTTATGATTATGGTAAGAAGATGCTCTTATGATATGCTAGAATGTATGCCTATGTTTATGTCATATAGGTTGGTTTATATCTTATGCTTATATTTATGCCATGTCTCATGCCATGCTAGGAAAGTTTATTAAGTTATGCTATGCCGTGTATCATGCCATGCTTAGAATGTTTACGATGTCTATGCTTGATATGCTCGAAAGTATGCCTATGGTTGATTTACATCTTATGCTTATGTTCATGCCATGTATGATGCCATGCTTAGAATGTTTAATTAGGTTTATGCCTATGTTTATACTTAATGCCATGATAAGAATGTCTGATTAGATTTATGCCTATGTTTATGCTCTATGCTATGATAGAAATGTTTATGATGCTTATGTTCCATATGATTATGAATGAATGACGAATGATTTTAGTGAGTAGGAAAGAGTCTTACTAAGCTTGTGTGCTTATAGTCTTCTTTCCTTATACCACAGATCATGCAAGGGGATAACGAGGAAGCAGCAGGAGGGCAAGATTATATGTGTGTGATAGTGACTTGGCCCATGAACTCGAATGTGTTAACCATTTATGCTAAGAACTTTATTTTTGCTACCTATGTGCTCGAATAGTGACTTATGGAACTTTATGATAAGATGTCAAGTATGATATGATATGAACCTTATGGTATGATGTTAAGCATGTTATGATATGATGTTAAGCATGACGTTCATATGTTAAGTTCCATGTCATTATATTAGGGATGGTGGTAGGGGCATGTATATGTAAGGTTTAAGTTATTCCGCTGCAGTATGATGTTACATGCCTTAAGTATGTCAGCGTAACGCCGCTTAGGAAAAAAAAAGCGGGCGTTACAGGTTGGTATCAGAGCCGTTACCATCTCACTACACACACATCAAGCCCTCTCCTGCAGCTTCCAAGTAAGTACCTCTTTACATATCTGATAGTATTAAGATGCTGTATGATCTTAAGATATGCATGTATGAACGGTATTAAGATATGCAAGTATGAACTGTATTTATGATGAAAAGTACGTTACGATAGGTAACGACGAATGATGTTTTATCTTATTTTAGGAATTAGATATTTAGAGTGAGGTAGGGGTAGGAGAAAACGAGTTGCGGGTGTCGTTCTCTGTATATATTTGCGAGTTGAAAGAAAAATGGTGTTGTACTGGCTGAGTCGGTTTGGTACTAACTATGTCATTTTTTGTTTCAATTCCAGATGTTGCATGAGAATGTCACTGAGAGGTGCCGCGAGCTGATGGAGCGGATAGAGGAGTTTGGTTACAGTCCGACCCTTGGGATTCAAGGCAACATAGGGTTTTTGGATCGGCTGTTCTGGAAACTGGAGCGGGAAGGGTTCCCAGTCATGGATGATCATAGGATCGAAGCATTGCTTCGTTCCTTGCCCAATCGGGCGAGAGAGGTGGCTCATCAGATCTGGGAGTAGTACGGATGTCGTATCTCATATACGGAACTATGTAGGCAGCTCCTCCGCCGTGAGTTTCCGGGGGATCTGGGAGACTCAGAGGAGGATCCCGAGCCGTACGAGGAGGATCCTGAGCCATCCGAGGAGGATCCCGAGCCGTACGAGGAGGATCCTGAGCCATTCGAGGAGGACCCTGAGATGCTTGAGATGTTTGGGGAAGACCCGATGAGCGAGGACGATCTCGAGCCGTTCGAAGAAGACCTCGAGATGCTCGAGATCGTGGAAGAAGACCCCTGGATGTTCGAGGAAGACCTGGACGTGGCCGAAGAGATTCCCGAGGTTGAAGAAGAAGACCCAATGGAGACAGTGGAAGATCCTGAGGTAGGTCAGGGAGGGATGAACGAGGGAGCGGCAGTGACTGCTATGATGTACTTTGTTATGGGCCTGATGGCAGCCCATCTACTTCATTGAGTCCTGTTGGCTTTTGTGAACTAATAAGGTCTAGGTAGATGTAATACACTTTGTCAAGAATGTGGTTCAATCTTATGTTTATGAACCTGATATTAATAATGCGTAACCGATCATATCACACAATGATGTCAAATTACATAAAGGAAATGATAGTGCTATGTAAGGATATATTGGAAAAACAAAATGGTGATATCAATCTCCATAGAATAAAAGAGGAGATTCGAGAAGGAAAGGGCGGGGGTTTCCATATCGCCAAAAAGGGGGGGTACTATCCCTTAGGGATCGTCTATGTATCCCTAATGATCCGGAGCTTCGAAGAAAATACGGACAGAAGCTCACAAGACCCCTTATTCGATGCATCCCGGATCCACCAAGATGTATCAAGATCTGAAGGAGAAGTTCTGGTGGTCCGGTATGAAGAGGGATGTGGCTCAGCATGTTAGTGCTTGCATGACTTGCCAACAAGTAAAGGCGGAACACCAGCGACCCGGAGGAGTTCTGCAGCCACTAGCGATTCCGGAGTGGAAATGGGAAGACATCTCTATGGATTTCATTTCAGGGCTTCCCAGGACTACTAATGGGTATGATGCAATATGGGTGATCGTGGACAGGCTGACGAAGTCTGCGCACTTCTTGGCGATTAAGATGACGTATTCGATCGAGCAACTGGCTCAATTGTACGTTAAGGAAGTAATCAGACTTCATGGAGTTCCCAAGACCATTATCTCAGATAGGGATGGTCATTTTACCTCGCATTTTTGAAAATACGTTCAGAAGTCTCTCGGCACTAAACTACGATTTAGCACCGCCTTTCACCCGCAGACTGACGGGCAAACTGAACGGGTAAATCAAGTGCTAGAAGATATGTTGAGAGCTTGTGCCCTGGATTTCAAGGGAAGTTGGTGTCGATATCTATGCTTGGCGGAATTCGCTTACAACAATAACTATCAAGCTACTATAGGAATGGCATCTTATGAAGCCTTGTATGGCAGGAGATGTAGATCTCCGATATGTTGGTACGAGAGTGGGGAAAAGAAGGAGATGGGGCTCGCAACGGATGTTATTGACAGCGCCACCTGAGCTATTCAAAATATTCGACAACGGATAGAAACTGCTCAGAGCCGGCAGAAGAGTTATGCTGATGTCCGGCGCAGACCATTGGAATTTAATGTTGGAGATTTGGTATTTCTTAAAGTGGCTCCTATGAAAGGGGTGACAAGATTTGGAAAGAAAGGGAAACTAAGTCCGCGCTATGTGGGGCCGTACCTGATTTTGAAAAGAGTTGGTAAGGTGGCATACGAGCTGGAGCTACCTTCAGAGATGTCAGCTATCCATAACGTATTCCATGTGTCCCTGCTTAAAAAGTGTATCCCAAATATGGACCAAGTGATCGAGCCGCAGATAGTACAAGTACAAGAGGACCTAAGTTATGAGAGCAGACCCATCCAGATTTTGGATAAGGAAGTCAAGAAGCTGAGGAATAAGGAGGTACCTCTAGTCAAGATCTTATGGCAAAGCCAGCGGTTCAAGGAAGCTACCCGGGAACGCGAGGACGAAATGAGGCGCAAGTACCCGGAGTTATTCTAAGTTCGAGGACGAACTTTCACGAGGTATGGGGGATTGTAACGACCCGGAAAATTCTCTTAATATTTTCTTAAAATATTGAGCATGTGTAGATAATTTTCCGAGGGGCCCAGAAATAATTATGTAAAATTGGGCCTAGAAATCCATGTTTTCTCATTTAAATTGAGAAAAACTAGGTACTAATGAGCTTTAAATGGGCTCCAAAAGTGGGTATTAATTAGGTAAAATTAATATAAATTAGGTAAAATTAATATAAATATAAAAGAATTTTATTTAGGAATATTGGCATAATTATGGGTGATTTTAGGGGGATTTTCGGAATTTAAGAAAATAAAGTAATAAAATAAATGAAATGAAAATCAAAATAAAAATAAATGTGCATGAGCCAAGGATTGAACCTTGGACCTCTTGTACAACCAAGAATGCTTTAACCAACTCTCCTAGCAAGGAATTCTTATGAGTAATTGAAGTGGAGGATGGTTAAGAGGTAAAAGAAGGTGAAGGGTCATGGAGAGGCTCTTCATTTGCCTCCTTGATGGGTTATAATGAGAGGAGTTTTGGGAGTTACTTCTTCTCTCAATCAATTGAATTCCCTCTCCTCTTCATTCCTCATTCTTGCCGAGCACCAAAGGGAGGAATTCCTTGGGGAAAATTTCACAAGAGGTCTCATTTCTCAAGATCTAAAGATCCTACAAGGTGACAAGGACTAGTTGTGGTCAAGAGATACCAAGTCCTCTTCCTTCTCCTCTTTCAAGGTTCAAAAAAAAATCAAGAAATCTAAGGTAAGACTCCCTCACCTGTGTTATAATAGTTATCTATGATTTCCATGATTTTTAGTATGATATATGGGGTAGTTTTTGGATGTGATGTGGAAAGGAAAGAAAAACCAAGGTCCTTAAGTTTATGGATTTCGGCCAGCATGATTTAAAAGCCTATAAATATGCTAAAAATCTTGATAATATTGTTTAATGTTCCCTTATTATGTTTAGTAAGTAGATATAATTTTTGGGAATTTTTGGAGTACCCTAGGACACTCTAGGGTTTCGGCCAACATGAAAGGGGCAAAACCAGGGTCCCTATGTTTATGGGTTTCGGCCACCATGATTTAAATGTCTATAAATATGTTAAAAATCATGAAGATGTTATTTGATGTTCCCTTATGATGTGTAGAAATTAAGTATAATTTTTGGGAATTTTTGGAGTAACCTAGGACACTCTAGGGTTTCGGCCAACATGAAAGGGACAAAACCTGGGTCCCTATGTTTATGGGTTACGGCCACCATGATTTAAATGTCTATAAATATGTTAAAAATCATGATGATGTTATTTGATGTTCCCTTATGATGTTTAGAAGTTAATTATAATTTTTGGGAGTTTTTGGAGTACCCTAGGACACTCTAGGGTTTCGGCCAACATGAAAGGGACAAAACCAGGGTCCCTATGTTTATGGGTTTCGGCCACCATGATTTAAATGTCTATAAATATATCAAAAATCATGATAATGTTATTTGATATTCCCTCATGATGTGTAGAAGTTATGTATAATTTTTGGGAATTTTTGGAGCACCCTAGAGGCCCATATGGTTCGGCCAACCCCAAGGACCCAAGGGTTAGGGTTGAGTCTTTAACTTCAAGCATATGTTTATGGGTTGCCATGATATAAGGATGAAGGATGGTGATTATGTGAATTTTCACATGGCCTTG
The DNA here is from genome assembly GCA_024364735.1 of Boesenbergia rotunda. Classification (NCBI taxonomy): domain Eukaryota; kingdom Viridiplantae; phylum Streptophyta; class Magnoliopsida; order Zingiberales; family Zingiberaceae; genus Boesenbergia; species Boesenbergia rotunda. Next base: position 12,161 of record JAGFNQ010007085.1, on the reverse strand, counting down.
GGACTCCACAAGTTTAGGCCAATAAGGGTTAATAGGATAAAAGTTAAGATTTATTTCAAGTAAGGGTCCCAATGGCCCTATGGTAAGATGTGATTTATGTTTATGAATGATAGGCCATGTTATGAATGATATGCCATGTTTATGAATGATATGTTATGTTTATGAATGATATGCCATGGTTATGCATGATATGCCATGTTTATGAATGATATGCCATGGTTATGCATGATATGCCATGTTTATGAATGATATGCCATGTTATGAATGATATGCCATGTTACGAATGATATGTCATGTTTATGAATGATATGCCATGGTTATGCAAGATATGCCATGTTTAGGAATGATATGCCATGTTTTAGGATAGTACAAATGTATGCCATGCTCTATGAATGATGTGTACCTATGCCATGTCTAAGAATGAGAATGATGTCACGACAAGTATGTTATGATCATGTTCATGATAAGAATGATGCCATGATAAGTATGTTATGATCATGTTCATGATAAGAATGATGCCATGATAAGTATGCTATGAATGTCTTATGAATGATGAAGCATGCAAAGTATTTTACTTTATGAATGGGCTTGTATCGGACCCAAGTATGGGTCCAAGGGATGGGCACCTTAAGAACGCCCCGGTTCTGGACTACCGGAGCTGTCCACGGTTCTGGCACTACCGGAGTTGTGCAACGGGGATGGGCTCCTTGAGAACGCCTCGGTTCGGGGACTACCGACTATGCTGTCCTTACCCTAGTAGGTCGGGGCTTGCTATCTCGGATTTACTAGGGATGCGCGCTATGATGTATGTATGTGGTATAAGCCGGGGACCCCAAATGTTATGATGATTATGTTTAAGCATTTTGAAAGTATGATTCTAAAAGTTAAGCATCTATATGTATATGCATTCCACCCAAGCATTCATACATGTTATGCATTATGTTATGATAATGATGTGTTATGCTTATGCTCCATGTTAAAAGATATGTATGAGAATGAATGATCCATGTTATGATTATGGTAAGAAGATGCTCTTATGATATGCTAGAATGTATGCCTATGTTTATGTCATATAGGTTGGTTTATATCTTATGCTTATATTTATGCCATGTCTCATGCCATGCTAGGAAAGTTTATTAAGTTATGCTGTGCCGTGTATCATGTCATGCTTAGAATGTTTACGATGTCTATGCTTGATATGCTCGAAAGTATGCCTATGGTTGATTTACATCTTATGCTTATGTTCATGCCATGTATGATGTCATGCTTAGAATGTTTAATTAGGTTTATGCCTATGTTTATACTTTATGCCATGATAAGAATGTCTGATTAGATTTATGCCTATGTTTATGCTCTATGCTATGATAGAAATGTTTATGATGCTTATGTTCCATATGATTATGAATGAATGACGAATGATTTTAGTGAGTAGGAAAGAGTCTTACTAAGCCTGTGTGCTTATAGTCTTCTTTCCTTATACCGCAGATCATGCAAGGGGATAACGAGGAAGCAGCAGGAGGGCAAGATTATATGTGTGTGATAGTGACTTGGCCCATGAACTCGAATGTGTTAACCATTTATGCTAAGAACTTTATTTTTGCTACCTATGTGCTCGAATAGTGACTTATGGAACTTTATGATAAGATGTCAAGTATGATATGATATGAACCTTATGGTATGATGTTAAGCATGTTATGATATGATGTTAAGCATGACGTTCATATGTTAAGTTCCATGTCATTATATTAGGGATGGTGGTAGGGGCATGTATATGTAAGGTTTAAGTTATTCCGCTGCAGTATGATGTTACATGCCTTAAGTATGTCAGCGTAACGCCGCTTAGGAAAAAAAAAAAGCGGGCGTTACAGATGATTACTCTAGGTTTACCTGGGTTAGGTTTCTAAAAACCAAAGATGAAACCCTAAACCTATTTAATGAATTCTGTAAACTAATTGAAAATCAAAACGACACTAAAATTAAAAGACTTAGGAGTGATCACGGGGGAGAGTTTGAAAATCAACGATTCGAGGAATTCTGTAAGATAAATGGGTACTTACATGAATTTTCATGTCCTAGAACCCCCCAACAAAATGGGATAGTCGAGCGAAGGAATAGAACATTACAAGAAGCCGCTAGGGCTATGCTCAACGAATTTAATCTAGCAAATCAATTTTGGGCAGAAGCGATTAGTACGGCTTGTTATATCCAAAATAGGGTTTTGATTAACATGCGACACATCAAAACCCCCTATGAACTGTACTACCATTGACTCCCAAACCTACACTACCTAAAGGTCTTTGGATGCAAAGTCCATATCCTAAACACCAAAGACTATTTAGGAAAATTTCAGTCTAAGTCAAACCCAGGTATCTTCCTAGGATACTCAACCACAAGTAGAGCCTATAGAGTTTACAACAAACAAACTATGAAAATTGAAGAAACAACAAACTTAATTTTTGATGAAGAAATCAACTCAACATCTAATAATCCAGATTTAACTTCATCAAACTCTGACCAAGAAAATAATGAACAAACTATTGAACCCTTAATTGAACCCTTAAACGAACTAACCATTGAACCGATTAATGAGTCAACTGAACCAAGTATCGAACCAACAAATGAACCAGCCCAAAGAGTCGAATCAAATAGTGAACCAAACCGACCAGCCGGACCTGAGGCTGAACCAAGCTCTAGAAGAACCAAGAAACCCAGACTCAGTCACCCAACCGATCAAATTGTGGGTGATCCAACTCTAGGAGTCAGGACTCGATCCTCCTATGGAAACCTTAGTCAAATAGCTATGATATCGAAAATAGAACATAAAACTATAGATGAAGCTCTACCTGATCCGGATTGGATCATAGCTATGCAAGAAGAGTTAGCCCAATTTGAGAGGAACCAAGTCTGGGAACTAGTGCCTAAACCTAAGAGCAAATCTGTCATTGACACTAAGTGGGTCTTTAGGAATAAATTGAATGATCAAGGAGAAATAGTCAGAAATAAAGCCCGCTTAGTAGCAAAGGGTTTCAGCCAAGTAGAGGGATTAGACTACGATGAAACATATGCCCCAGTAGCTAGACTTGAGTCCATTAGAATGTTGTTAGCCTTTGCATCCCATAAAGGATTTAAATTATATCAAATGGATGTAAAGTCAGCCTTTTTAAATGGATTTATTAAAGAAGAAGTTTATGTAGGACAACCCCCAGGTTTTGAGGACTTAAACAAACCTAACCACGTTTACAAACTAACCAAAGCATTATATGGGCTAAAACAAGCACCTAGGGCTTGGTATGAACGGTTATCAACCTATTTAACTTCTAAAGAATTTAAACAAGGCCAAATTGATTCAACTTTATTTATTAAAACCCTAGGAAAAGATATATTTATTGCCCAAATTTACGTAGATGACATAATCTTTGGATCCACCAACACAAACTTCCTAAAAGAGTTTGTCAAAATAATGGAAAATGAATTTGAAATGAGCTTAGTTGGTGAGCTTAACTTATTCCTAGGCTTACAAATTAAACAAACTAGGGATGGTAACTACGTTCATCAATTCAAATATGCTAAAGAGTTAATAAAGAAATTTAAAATGGATAACTCTAAAAGCATAAGTACCCCCATGGCCACTAATGTAAAAATAGATAGTGACCCTGATGGTAAACCAGTGGACCTTAAACTCTATAGGAGTATGATAGGTAGCCTACTGTACCTTACAGCCAGCAGACCTGATATTCTTTTTGCTGTAGGGATGTGTGCTAGATACCAAACCTATGCTAAGGAAACGCACGTAGCAACCCTAAAAAGAATACTAAGATACGTAAAGGGCACCCTAAATGTAGGGATTTGGTATCCTAGGACCTCAACTTTTGATTTGACAGGATACTCAGATTCTGACTATGCTGGCTGTAAATTAGATAGAAAGAGCACAAGTGGAAGCTGTCAACTATTAGGTCAGAGTCTAGTTAGTTGGTGCAGCAGAAAACAACACTGTGTAGCTCTATCCACAACTGAAGCTGAGTATGTGGCCTTAGGAGAGTGTGTTGCTCAACTTTTATGGATGATGCACACACTTAAGGACTTCCAACTCAACTACACCCAAACTCAAGTATTTATTGACAATATAAGTTCAATTAATTTAACTAAGAACCCAATCCAACACTCAAGAACTAAACATATAGAAGTCAAACATCATTTTGTAAGAGACCATGTAGCCAGGCGTGAAATAGTACTTAAGCATATTGACTCTAAATCCAACTTAGCTGATATATTCACAAAATCCTTACCTGAATCTGAGTTCAGTTCACTAAGAAGGCAGTTAGGAATGTGCTCTGTAGAATATTTTTTTTTTGCTCTACTTGATTTAAAAATTTGTTTCTAAAAATAGAATTTGAAAAACTATTTTACTTAATTTCAAAATCAGTTCTCATTTTCGACATAGTTTTATTTTTATTTCAAAACTATCCCTTTCAAAACTAGGGCTTTTTCGAAAATGGACTTAGCCTAGGCCCTAACCCTAGAACTGCATGCACCTATAGACTTAGAAGTCAGCATCTCACAAGCACCTTAAGGTACTTTTGGTTGATAACCTAGAAAGGGTTGAGATGCTTAGGTCTTTGCCTTTATTCAAGATGCTTTAAGTCAGTGCATCTGCAGTAATTGGGGCACTAAATACAACTTACACAGCAATCAAGTTAAGTGTCAAGTTTAGAAAATCTAACTTGAACAGAAACACTTAACTTGACTAACCCTAGCAAAAACTACTGCTTATAACAGTTAGTAAGTAGCTAATTGGGTTAGACAGGTCCCTACAGAGAAAATTGACTGATTTAGTTTAAGTCTAATTATGAACTGGTTCAGTATAGCAAAATCTTATGTATTTCCTTTATGCAATCTTATTTCTGCTATATTTATCTGTTTTGATATATGGCAAAGGGGGAGAGATAGGAAAGGAGAGTGTAAAATTAATTTTTTTTTATCTATCCTTTAGTAAAATTAATTTTTTAACTCTATCCTTTATTCAAAAAGTTTTCAAAAGTTTTCTTATCCTGTATTCAAAAAAATTTTCAAAAATATTTAAGCTTTTCAAAATTTACTAAAGTAATTAAGTTCTTAAAGCTTTCAAAATTTTTACTTAAGCTTTCAAAATTTTGCTAAGTACTCAAGCCTTTCAAAATTTTCTAACTTAAGCTTGTCAATTTTTTTTTTTAAAACTTCTATAAGTACTTTAAGCTTAAGTTTCTCAAAACTGTATAAGTACAATGTTACTAAGTACTTAATTTTTTATTTAAGTACTTAAGTTTTCCAAATGTACTTTATTAAGTACTTAAGTTTTCAAAATTATTAAGTACTTAAGTTTTCCAAATCTACTTTGTTAAGTACTTAAGTTTTCAAAATTATTAAGTACTTAAGTTTTCCAAATGTACTAAAGTGTTTCAAAGTTTACTAAGTACTTAAGCTTTTCAAATCCTACTAAGTACTTAAGCTAACACTTTCAATACTTAAGCTTTCTCAAAACTTAAAGCTCCAAACTTTTTAAGTACTCTAAAATCATGCTTCGAAAACTCTCCTATGTACTTTTAACTTAAGTTATTAAAAGATTTCTAAGTACCTAAATTTAAGTTTTCAAAGTACAAGTAAAGTTGTTTAAACCCCACGAATTTTAGAAAAATCTAGGGGGAGATTCCTTCCAGGGGGAGGGAACAAAATTTAACCTTTTTATGCTTGCTTAAACTTAACTTTTTGGACTAGGGTTGCCATAAATCAAAAAGGGGGAGATTGTTGGTGCAGAATGCACCCAAGTCAAACCTGTGTTTTGATAATGGCAACAGAGGTCAAAAGTTAAGTCTTACTTGTCTTCTAACAAGTTACTCTAGTGTGCAGAGACAAAGTCCTAGCGAAGGAATGCTAGGCACCTGGCGAAGGACTGTCAGTATCGAAGCCCTAGCGAAGGACTGCTAGGCAATTGACGAAGGACTGCCAGTATCTAAGCCCTAGCGAAGGACTGCTAGGCAACTGGCGAAGGACTGCCAGTATCAAAGCCCTAGCGAAGGACTGCTAGGCAACTGGCGAAGGACTGCCAATATCCAAGACCTGGCAAAGGACCGTCAGGCAAAAGTCCAACCAAAGGAGCGGTTGGCATCAGGTACATTCTCCCGAGAGGAGTAGGTGAGGACGCGTTCCCCGTCGAGGGAACAGTAGGCGTCGGTTCGACCTAGGGTTCCATTTTGGAGACCCAAAGTCAGAACCAAGACAGCTAAGGCTGTATAAACAAATATTTTATTGCTTTATTGTGTTCTGGACTAACCCTGGATGCAAGACTAAAGGAAGGAGTGTTTGCAGCTCAGATAGCCTCAAAGGAGTGAGGCAGTGGCTGAGTAGGGCGCCCGGAGTGTCCCGGGCACCCCCAAGGTGCATACAAAACAAGTCAAGAGAAAAAGGCTTCGAATAGCTGCTGGACCGGGCGCCCCCGTGCTCCCGGGCGCCCCCGCTGCTCCCGAGCGCCCCCAGCGCCCCGGGCGCCCCCAAGCGCAAGCTGCCGAAGCGCACCCTCGCGAAGCCAAAGGATAGAGTTTGACCCGATCAACCCAGGCGCCCCCAGCGCTCCGGGCGCCCCGGTCAAAGCGGATCCTGAAGATAAAGGAATCAGACGCGACCGAGACATTTCCGGATCGGGTGACACGTGGGGGGCGCCCCCGACGTCCTGGGCGCCCCCAAGCCCTATATAAAGGGCCCTTGACCCCAAGCTTCAGCAACAACTTCCAATCAACGCTTCTACGCTCTTCTGCTCTCGCGCTTCACCTCGGAATCCTTCCAACTCGAGCTGACGACGTCTCGCTGCTCCGAAAAAGTCGATCTACCCCGGACGTCGGTAAAAGAGCGATTTAAGTTTACTGTACTTAATTCTGTAATACCTTTTTGTAAACTATTTGTGCCTAATATAGAATTGCCCAAAGTAAACGGTCAACGACCGTGGGCCTTGGAGTAGGAGTCGCCCCAGGCTCCGAACCAAGTAAAATCGACCATGTCTTTGTGTTGTTTTTTTTCCTTTAATCTTCCGCTGCGTACTTGCTCTAAAATTTTCCGAAAAGTGATTTCTGATATTCACCCCCCCCCCTCTATCGGTTTTCTAGATCCAACACTCAATATCTCATATTGACTTATTTGAGCATGACAATGCATTTTAGTAGTCCTGCTTAATCAAGGGTTCACAGATATCACTCTCGTTATATGTAAGGTATAGATCTCATCTACATCACTTATATCCCTTCATATAACTTATTACATACCTAGTGATCAACTTTATAGTCCACATTGTTACAAGCAATGTTCGATGATAATACGAAGGTACACAACTTCTTATGTAGGGGACCGTAGTGACTTCAGGTCGAAGGACTATTCATACGAATAGTCATTATGAGAATATTTATGACACTCATATAACGATCCATGAAATTTTTCATAGCGGATCAATTCAATACATATTCTCTAATATAGACACATGTATCAACTTGATATTTTATATCAATGGCTTGTGAGATTAAGTCATCAATAGTGTGTGTGTGTGTGTATAACCAAATGAGTTTAATATCTCATATTGACTTATTTGAGCTTGGACATACATTTTAGTAGTCCTACTTAATCAAGAGGTCACAGATATCACCCCCATTGTATGAAAGGGATAGATCTCATCAACATCACTCACATCTCACCGCATAACTTATTTCATACATAGTGATCGACTTTATAGTCTACCTTTTTATAAGTGGCATTTGCTGATAGCAAAGTACACAACTCCTTATGTATAGGACCGTAGCGACTTCTTGTCTAAGGACTATTCATACTATTAATCAATATGAGAATATTTATGATACTCATAACGATCCATGAAATTTTTTCATGGTATGTCAATTCAGTACATATTTTCTAATATATACCCGTGTATCAACTTGATATCATATATCCAAGACTTGGGAGATTAAGTTATCAATTGACCTATATGCAAGTCCCAACACATTAATATTTCCCTTGTATATGTTAAGAGTACTATTTTAGATATATATATATATATATATATATATATATATATATATATATATATATATATATATATATATATATATATATATATAGTCTTCCACTATCAATTCAAGCAATTAATATGTTGTATATTAGAACCTACTACCCTAGAATATTATTATACTTATTTATCTGACACAGATCTAAAGTAAATATAATAACCATAAAGTTTATCTTTTATTAATAAAATATGATATAACGATTTCCTTATCAATCATCTTATAGGGGCTAATACTAACACTTGTTACTATCATCTTTCTTCTTTGTATCGAGCTTTTATACTTCTCCAAAAAAGTTTTTGGAGAGGAGAGAATTAGTGGATTGCCCTTTAAAAATGGTCCAAGGGGTCGTGGGCCTTAAAGTAACAATCATCGGACTGTGAACCAAGTAACTGCCTGAGTTATTTTATTGTATTGTTTTTCCACTACATAACTACTTTGATTTTGAAAAGAAAGAGTTTGATTTTTAAATGAGCGATATTCAAACCCTCCCTTCTATCGCCCTTTTCAGCCCTACTGATTGTTTGTGCAATCATACTCCGGATGAGAAGTTTTAATGATTGATAATTATTTAAGCTTAGATTAATGAGTTAAATCTCACTTTAGTTACGAGTGTGCAAGATAAGAGAAGTCCAAGAAGGTTGAGGGTTAAGGGCTAGATTTTTTATAAGAAGAAGTCCATGTAGGACGGAAGATCCAATACATGGCAAGGAAAGGCCAAGAAATTCAAGGATTGGGTTCTTAGCAAATGGTGGAGACCCGAGCAGGTCAAAAGATTAGATGCAAGGGTAGATAAAGACTCAGAAACGAGAAAGCTTTTGGCACAAAGTCTAAGGAACAAGAGGTTCATTTGGTCCCGCACTAGCTACTCATTTGACAAGAACGACCACGGGTTGTGCAAGACCGATCACTACTGTGGCACACTGCAATGAAAGCCTGCTAGGGAAACAGTAGCTCGCCGCCCAAGATGCTAGCCAAGTTCAAGCTCAATGAGTTTGGCAACCGTGACTTCTTCAACATCTCCCTCTTTTATAGGTACAACGTGCATGGGACTATACTACAACCCCCACTGCCACCACCGGTAGGTGCAGTAGGTTCCGCTGTGCTACCTACAGTATCATGGAGGTGTGTCTGGCAGCACTGAGGATGAGGCCACCACTAACGATTGCACTGGCGGCACTAGTTATAGATTAACAACATACAAATTAGAAATGACATATACCTTACTATATAAGACATATTTGTTTGTTAGTATTGGATGTACAACATTTAATCCCTAGTGTTGATATATGACTAAGATTAAAGCTATGATAGTTAAGTTGTATCAAGTTTATAGGTGCATAATACTTAACAAGTGATGAAGTTCTGGTTGTGAACCATACAGTGACTAAGTCCTAGTGGCACTAAGCATCAAAAGTCATAAGTGAGAGTTTGGCATGAGCTAACTCTTGGGTGAGTCCAAGCAATAAATTCTTAGTTGGATACTAAGTGAATCGTGTCCAAGTAATTAAGGCTTAACAGACAAATTCCTAGCTGAGTGTTAGGTGAATCAAGTCCAAGTGATTATGGCTGGCAGATAAATTTCTAGTTGGGTGCTAAGTGAATCAAGTCCAATTAATTAAGGTTTGACAAACAAATTCTAAGCTGAGTGCTAGGTGAATCAAGTCTAGGTGGAGTCAGCTGAGAGCTGAAAACTTGGCAAAGGATAGTCCATGTGGAAGCAGTTAGGAGATGTGGCTTGGCAACTTATGTTGGGTTCCGTGACAGTTCCGAGTCATGCATGGGAAACCTCTCCATGTCCATGGATTAAAATTTTTAATCCGAATGGAGAACAATCTCCCAAACGACCGTCTCATCATCGTGCTTACCGATTCGAGTGACTGCTTGAACAAATGTGTTGTTCTAGCAATCAATCTCGTCCAACCAATTAGCCACGGAATAAACGATGAGTGAATCGCCGATTATTGTGTTTATCATCGGGGTCCATGATAATTAATTAAACAATACTTAACATGCAATTAATTAAACAAGAAATAATAGCAAGATCAAAGTAAGGAACCAAAACAAAAGGTTATACCTTTTGTTTACCTCGCGATATTCTACTGTATGACCCCACCTCTTCTTGGACATCGTGTGCGCAACGATCTTCCAAGAACCGAAGTCACCAAAGCCACCAATGCAACACCTTCCTTATCCTTACCTTGGCTGAAATCATAAAGAGACTCTCCTTCCTCTTCTTGTTGCCGTCGGAACCCTAACCTCCAAGGAGGTTGCCGTCGGCAACCATAAAGGCTCCTTCTGTAACGACCCGGAAAATTTTCTTAATATTTTTTTAAAATATTGAGCATGTCTAGATAATTTTTTGAGGGACCTAGATATATTAACACGAATTTTAACATAGAAATCCATACTTTTCCATTTAAATTGGGGAAATAGGCACTAATGGGCCTTATATGGGCTTTCTAGTACCATGATTATTGGTGAATTTTAGGTAAAAATTTATAAAAATATAAAGGGATTTTAATGAGAAATATTAACATAATTATGGGGGAATTTTTAAGGGATTTACGAAATAATAGAGAAATAAAGTAAAAATAAAATGGAAAATTAGTTCATGCACCAAGGATTGAACCTTGGACCTCTTGTACAACCATGCATACTCTAACCAATTCACCTAGCAAGGGAGTGGTAGGAGGAAATGAAGTGAATAATGGTTAAGGCTTAGAGAAAATGAAGAGTCACCAAGGGAAGAGACACCATGACTCTTCACTTACCCTCCTTAATCTGTTATAAAGAGGGGGAATGGGAGTTACTTTCTTCCTTTCATCAAGTCCACCTTTCTTCTTCGTCCTCCCTCATTCTAGCTGAAACCCCAAGAGAGGATTCTCCCTTGGAAAAAGTTCACCTAAGGCTCCATCTCCAAGATCCAAGGCTTTTACAAGGGTACAAAGGCTAGGGGTGGTCAAGAGGCAACAAGATCTTCATCCTTCTCCCAAATCTAAGGTCTATAATCAAGATCAACCAAGGTAAGACTCCCTCACCTGTGGTATAATAGCTCTTCTTGAAGTTTACCATGATATGAAAGTCTTGTTGGAGATTTTATGTTGGAAAAAAAAAAGAAAAAGGCCATGAACCTAACCCTAGGGTTTCGGCCACCATGGGATTTGGGTCCAAGGGAATGTTAAAAATCCCTCTCATGTTTTCTAATGTGTTATCATGATGAATATAGAATAAATATAATTTTTGGGGCACCCTAAAGACCCCTTAGGGTTTGGGACCCTCACCATGATTCTTTGGTTAGGATTAGGCCTAACCTTTCAAGTACGTACCTTGGGTATCCCCATTATTCAAGGGGAGGTTGAAGGTAATTTGTGTGAATTTTCACAAGGTCTTGTGACCCTAAAGGTTTCGGCCAAGGAGGGTTCTAGGGCAAGAAGTTAGGGCTTACCTCAAGTAAGAGGTCCAATGGCTCCTATGGTATGGTATGGAAAGTGTTAGATGATTAATTGGAAATTTTATGAATTTATTCATGCCCCCATGGTCCAAGCATGTTTCGGCCAACCTTAGAAAATAGGGCTAAAAGCTAGGATGAACCCAAATTATGAGCCCTAATAGCTTCTTATGGCCTCATGGGTAATGTATGGTTGTTCTCTTTCTTTATGCTACCTTACATGTCATTTGAATGATGGAACTCCCCCTTGTAAGTTTCGGCCAAGCAAGATAAATAGGGTATGGGAGGAGTTAGGGTTTGAAGAATGATGGTTTATGGCTTATCATGAAGTATATATACATATATAGGGTCAAGCATGTGGTAGAAATTATGTTACCAATAACCCTAACCTTAAGTACCATGTTTCATGTGTGTATGCTTATGCCATGCTTAATAGGGTTATTCATGAATGTCTTATGTTCTATGCCATGTGCTTGGATAGTAGGTAGCATGTTTATGGAAGTTCTATCTATGTATGCTTGTGAGAGATACCATGCTCATGGATGAAATGCAATGCTTACCTTAGGTATCATGACCATGCAAGCTCCATGGATTAGGAAAATGGTTTATGTAGGTATATCATGTTCAAATGA
>JAGFNQ010007084.1:104973-145795 GCA_024364735.1 Boesenbergia rotunda | reverse complement strand
TGTAAAACAATGATGATTATTGACATTCATTAATAAAATTGAATCTTCAAGCATTTCATTAAGTTGCTTATCTTATTTGCATGTAGGTATGAGTTGAACCCAGTATGGTCCAATGGGACCTTTACATTAGATATACTATCTTTTTTGACAATATTTGATTGGAATGACTACACTACCGGGGATTGCATCAATGCATACTGGACTATTCTTGGAAATGAAGCAAAAGCGTGTAACTCACCATACCAGCCCTCCATATTGTGTGGGGTGGGGTTTGATGTAAGTGAATTACCTACTTAATCATTATTATTTTTTTCTATGATTTAGTCCACTGACACTTACTTTTTAATAACCATAGGATCTTTTTGAGGCGATTCACGCTCACGCTTTTGAACAAACTATTGCTACTGATACGGATAAGCCGATTAGATATATCATATGTCCTCTAAATAATGCAGACGATCATTGGCATCTAATGGTTATTGACCTCGTGGAAGGTTGTATCCATCATTATAATTCTCTCGGCGCCACAGAAGGGTACACTGCTAAATTTGAAAAAACTGTAAGTTTTCTACTTCATAGATATACCTCAACAAAAAGGTTCATACCAATATAATTGTTACTAATGTCATATCTGTGTAGGTGGCGTTTTTCAAAAATATGACCTGGGATTATTACAAGACATGGCATAAAGGATTGCCTGCCATATCTGGGACAGAGTTTACTAAAATTGTTGTACAAGGACCCACCCAATCCAGATCGTAAGAGGATGTTTATTTTTGTTAAAAATAACAATGCATTTCATAGTTTCTTATAAGATGACAACAATGTCAATATTGGTTTTTCAGGTCGGATTGTGCCTTTTTCATGATGCGGTATGCAGAAAGTCTAGTTTTCCAAAGATCTACAGATTTTAGCCAAAAGGATATGAAAAATTATCGATTTCAAGTGGGCTATAAAATAATGAGAGACAAGTGTTGGAAGCTAAATCTGTAACTAGAGTTTTTGTTCATACTATGCATATGTAATTGTCAGCACAAACATTGTATTTGTAATTATACAATCCATGTACTCCTTCTCAAATCAATGAAACTTTGCTTCGATTATTGGGTTTGTCTCATATATGATCTGTAATCTGTAAATGTTGTCGAATTTTTTCAGTAATATTGAACCTTGTTTTTGCTAGAATCATTTGAAATGAGGACCACATTGGGCCTGATACAAAAGCATTTTAGGAAACCCAGTCAGTGCCTGAAACAAAATGATTCAGTTGTATAATGTAAGTTTAATGACAAACAATATATGTTTGTAGTTAAAATGTATGTAAACCATTTTGATAAACCAATGGAGCATTGCTTTGGATCCTTGTTATTGTCTAAAACTGTAATCTATAATCTGTCCTCTTGTCGATACTATAAGCAATATTGAACCTTACTTTTCCTCTACCCTATTTTTAAATCACAGCCCACGCTGGGCCTGAAATGAGATGATTTCAGGCCCACGCTGGGCCTGAAATAATATCATTTCAGGCCCAGCGTGGGCCTGAATGAGATGATTTCAGGCCCACGCTGGGCCTGAAATAATCTCATTCAGGCCCACGCTGGGCCTGAAATGATATTATTTCAGGCCCAGAGTGGGCCTGAAATCATCTCATTTCAGGCCCACTCTGGGCCTGAAATAATTCCATTTCAGGCCCAAGCTGGGCCTGACACAATAATGTTCAGAATTCAAATAATCTCATTTCAGATTTCAAATAATTCAATATTAGAATGATTAAATATTTTATATAAATATACATGTTGTGAAATTATTTTTAATATTAAACAAAAAAATGAGTACTTACATAGACATTCCATACCACAATTTAATTCCATCCACATCATTACCTCATTTTTTCAGAATTTGGCACAGCAGGAGGTTTGTTTCATGGACCTATGATATTTTGAATTCTCAAAGTTCATTACCAGTAGTTAAAGTTTAGATAGCTAGGAGATGGTATTTTTGGTCTCCAAACATAGTCCTAATGATTATCAATTACGTGTTAATACAGTATCAGTTGGCACAGAACAATGATTCAACAAAGCAAACAAACAAAGGGTCTCAAATGACATATATTCACAAACCATAGGACTTCAGGACTTCAAGACCAGAAATTACATTTTGGTGGGTTTCAAAATCCGAAAAATTCACACAAGAAGAAATGTATCATAATATTGAAATACTTCTTCAAGTCACAACATTAACAACAACTAGTTTTTTGACAATACTATAGCTGTAAAATATACAAAATCTTTACATTCAGTTATCCTCCATACAAAATATACACTTCACTCGGAATATTGGGTCACTACATATACCAATTAACTCAAGACCTTGGGGCTGGCGACATTCTACATGTCCTTTTATTATGACCAAGTTGTTTGCACCGACTGCATTTTAGTTTGACCTTGCCATTGTGTCTGGACTCTATCCGTGCCTTCTTTCGTCTACCAGGCTGCACAAGGCTACGGGGACATAGAACTGTAATGTCGTTTACTCCAGTAGGCCAAAACTGCTTGCTTCTACAAGGGAAAATACGATCCATGTAAACCCACTTCCAAGTTTCAGAATAAAAAAAATGCTCACAATAAGGAAGTGTATCCATGTTCCTGTAAATGATTACGGCAATAGCATGTGAGCAAGGAAGTCCTGAAATTTGAAACTCCCCACATTGACAAACCTTTTTTTCCAAATCAACAATGTATGAAGTGCCCCATGTTTCTACTTCCATTTCTGATTGAGAGTAAGGGTGAACCTTATAAGCTCTTGCTTTCTCTCTCCTTGAATCCATTTCTTTTGTAGCATTAGGTGTCAAAGCAAGCTGCCATTTGGAGACTTGCTCTCTACGGTTATAGAACCATTGAGCAACTTTTCTTCTTGTATTATCAATTAATCTGTTTATGGGAAGCTCACGTGTAGACTTGAACAAAGCATTTAAGCTCTCCACACAATTCGTGGTAAGCATTCTGTACCTTCTCCCTGTAAAGTGTGCATTTGCCCACCTTTTAGGGTCAATGTTGTGAAGCCACTTATGGGCAACTGGATGTTTTTCAAGCATTGTCTGCATTATCATATCATATTGGAGTGTTGTGTTGGCTCGTGCTGCTGCCCAAAACAAACCTACAGCAGCTCTACTCCAGTATCAGTTACCAAATTACAACACATGTGGTGGCAACAAAAGGCATGATGCGCGTTTGGGTAGACTTTTCTAACTGCTGATATAATGCCCCGATGTCTATCTGATACTATGGTGATTGAGTGATCATCGACACCAAAGAACCTCTTTGTATGCTCCAAAAACCACTCCCATGCAGACCCACATTCAACTTCAGCTATTGCGAAGGCAACTGGAAGAACATTGTCATTACCATCAATCGTCGTTGCAATCAACATTACTCCCGGAAACTTTCCTCTTAGGTGTGTGGCATCAATTCCGATAAGTCTACGCAAATAAGACCTGAAAACCCTTCGGCAAGCACCAAAACCCCAAAAACACCGCTGGAACTGATTGTCACCATTCCTGCATAGTGCCACATACGTTTCAGGATCTCTAGCTCTTAACTCACGCAGATATTGTGGAAGATCTCTGTAAGTCTCATCATAATCTCCAACAACCTTTTTCAATGCTTTCTCCCTAGCTATGTATGCTTTTCTGTATGATATGGTCACTCCAAATCTAGCTTTAATATCTAATATAATCATACTTGGTTTGTATTTTCATTATGAAGAAATTGCTCTTCAACAAAAGAAGCAACAAATGATGAAGTGCATGCATGATGATCAACACTTTCCCTAACAGTTCCGCATTGGTGTTCCTTTATATATTTTGTAACAGTGAACTCTACTTCCCCCTTGCTACTACTCTCCATGTACATGGTTGGTTGAAGCACACTGCTTTAACTCTATTTTTTCGAGTGTCAACTGGGTTATATCTCATATGCTTACTCATGGCATGTTTGACAAGTGCATTCTTGAATTCTTCTCTAGATGGGAATATCTGCCCCACAAAAAATTCATGCCCATCTTTTGCCTCTAACTCTCCAATTGGCCCAGCAAGCAATCGAGACTTTAAAATATAAGGATCTTCAGCTAATGGAAACTCCTCCTCAAAGTCACTGTACTCATCTGGGGGGAAATCATATTCCTCAATCTGCATATCATCGGCTTGGAATTCTAGTACACTTGTAATGGGTTCTAATTCATTTGCATTCCGGATTTCAATTCCTTCCTCCCCACTCCAAGTTGCCTCAAAGAATTCAACAACTCTTGAAGAAGAATTCAAACCATCACCTTCTATATTAGTTGCTTCTTCATTTAGATCAATTGTCAAATTCCTTGTAATTTCTGATCCATTCCCCGTGACAACATTATCATCAAGAGTATTCCATATTTCGGAGATAATTTCGTCAACATCATTATCATCCCTGAAAAATAAATTACAATTACATTTAGCAAACTTTGAAAAACATAATCAAGGACCTAGGAAGGCCCAAACCTCTAACCTTGCTGAAAGACCCTGAAATTTTCCCACTTGAGGCCCACCCTCGGCCTGAAATGGAGGTATTCAGGCCCAAACTGGGCCTGAATTGAAGTGATTTCAAGCCCACCCTGGCCCTGCCAATTTTTTATTTCAGACCCTCCATTGGGCCTGAAATGATTTATTTCAGGCCCACCGTGGACCTGAAATTATTTATTTCAGGCGCACGATGGGCCTGAAATGATTTATTTCAGGCCCACCGTGGGCCTGAAATCATTTTATTTCAGGCCCACCCCCTTGTGCCTCCCAGGGCCTGAAATCACAGGGCCTGAATTATATTGATTCAGGGCCTCCCAAACCCTCAAATCCAATGATTTCAGCACCTGTAAGGACCTGAAATCTTTTCATTTCAGGCCCTGGGTGGACCTGAATTCTTTTTTTTCAGACCCTAGGTGGACCTGAATTCATTTTTTTCAGCCCCTGCCAATACCTGAAAACAACATATTTGATTCACTCCTAGGGCCTGAAATCTAATGATATCATGCACTCCTAGGGATTTAACTCCTTTAATTTCTGGCCCTTCTAGGGCCTGATATGGTAATATATCATCCCTAGGTCGAATTCAAGCATTTTTTATCTTCATTTTAACAAATTTCACAGAGCCTTATTATGTAATCATATCACCCTTAGACTCCTCCAAACATACAAATTGTAGCAAGAGTTGATAAGTATAAAACCAGGTCTGATACAATATCAAAGATGACAATCATACGTACATTACTATTTGTATTTGTTACCAATCTGTTGCTTGCTTTTTCTCCTTCAACACCTATCTTCCTCAGCTGCCTTGATCAATTGAGTTGTGCAAAGTCGGAAATATATACGTACCCTCGTGATGATTCGACTTTTGCAAGTTAGTATTATATATATAGGCTGAGAATATTTCCACTACCTTGACATCCGAACCACATATTCTTATTTTACTGCAAAAGTGGTTCGGATGTCTCGAAAATGGAAATGGAAAAAGTCTATTGTGGCGCCAAGGGTATAATAGGAAGTTCACTTAAAATGTTGCGCCGTTTGGTAAAATAGAAACCATGGGATGCCCTTTGGTAATTTCGTATTGTTATGTACACCCTTTGATAAATTGTCGATAAATCTATCTATCAATTGGGAATGCTAAAGTAATTTTAAAATTTGAATACGTAATTCGAATATTTAGAAAATTATACTCTTCGGTAATTTACCGATATTAAAATTGAGCTGGTCCCTCGTAGTTAAATTATACAATGATTCTTCTTTGTTTTATCAAGACCGTTTAATAAAATACTTTTAATAAAACACTTTAATGTTAAAAAGAAATCTATTATAAGCAATGAAAATATTTTTACTTGTTTTCAGGATACGATAACATACTATATTGAATATTTACTTAGTATCCGTCCTTTCACATGACATAGTATCGAAATTGGAGAAATTTTCTTAAACTCCTCAATCTCAAATTTAACTTTACATATTACTTCATTCAAGATTTTCTTTGCATACAGTCTCTGATGGGATTGATAAGACAGTTCTGTAGTATTATTTGAAGAAAGTTAAGTATAAAATTTATAAATTTGAGTATATAAGGTTACATTCACCATATCAAGAAACTGTGTACTCAATTTTCATTCTTTTATACTCGCTTTTTACTCTTTTATATTCATTTTTCATTGATGTGTACTTAATTTTTACTCTTTTATATTCAATTCATCATGAAGTAAATGGAAAGAATTTATCAAATGGGAGTGGAAGCAAAGATCAAATAAGGATTGAAAAATTTTCTATAATTTACCGATCGAAATTTATAATTTTTGTAATTTATTATTTTCGTATGGATTCTGAAACGAGTTGAAGGGATGCTAAAATTATAGAATCACTTTTAAAATTTTGCCACTTATATAGAATATTTAGCTTTTTTTATTTCAACTCGAGTTTTGACAAAAAACATTTTTTTAAACTAGATATTAATTATTTTGAATTAAAATTAAATATTTTATCTGAATATTTTGAATATAATATATCTTTTTTTTTCTGTGCTTCAACTATATTTACTCTGTTTTTTTTCAAATTTATCATATTTTAAAGCCTTTTAACATTTTAAATTAATAAAATAAATCATTTCACGATTAACGATTAATATTATTTGGTTTGTTTAAAAGAATAATAACGTGTCATACTAATGGATAAATGATTAAAATAATAAAAACTTAAATCTTTTAGAATTATTTATTTAATTAATACGGCATATATTACTCAATCCCTAATACTAATACCGCAGGCCTCCGCTCGGCGACTCCTCTTCCGTTTGCCACCGGAAGTCGCCTTACCGACGCCGATCTCCGATCGGTGGATTCGACGCCCTCTCCTCTCTTCTATTCTCCTTGCGGCGATCACCTCCGTCGCCATCAGTCTCCACCAGGTCTCTAGAATCGTGATTTTCCGTTTATGTCATTGATTTTCACACGATTTCAGCTTCCGTTTATAGGCTTCTAAGGATATGTAATCGTGCTTCGTCAAAATTTGATTTTATCTGATTTCATCGATTGCAGATATTTGTGGTAGTTGTCACTTTGAACTTAACTGAGAGGATACGGCAGATTTTACTGTTTCGAAGATGGCATCGGCAATAATTTCTTATCTGCAAAAAATATGGCCATTGTCAACGTTTAAGGCTGATGATTTGAAAATTTCTGATAGATTTGTTCGCAAACTTTCAATACCAGATACGGCAAAGCAGTTTGTTTTGGCTCTGCGTGAACCTGATTCTGATGCTGTAGTATATATATTAGCTGCACAAAACTTATCGTTACAATCTGCCTTCGATGCGGAGGATCTAATCAAAGAAGTTAAGCCAAAGACTGTGGTGGCTCAAATTTCACTGTCTGCGTTGGCTGATATCCAAGCTGTAGAGAAAGATGTCAGAAATGATCAAGCAAACCTCGTACCAACTTCATCAATTGGGGTTCTTAAAAGATGTTTCATTGAAAAAATCAGCAAGGATCATTATGAAAATTTTGCTGGGAGGCAGGTCTTGCAAGAGATCTTTGGGGTTGGATGTTATGGTCACTTCTTGTCCGCGAAGAGAGCTGCAGAAGAGATAGGTTCGAATTTTATGTTACTAGAGTCACCATATGACGGTAAGGAAGGTGGACATGCTGAAACATCTTCAGACAATAATAAAGATGGAGGTCAAACCTTAGGGTTGAGAATACAAGCAACCAACTTACTTCCTCCAAAAGTTACTTCGGCTACATACTTCAATTCTAAAAGATTGTGCTTAGATGATGCAATTAAGGAACAAATGGTTAAGATGGTGATTCCATTCCTTGAGTTAGCGGTCTCAAAAGGAGGTCAACCTGACTCTAATTTTGAAGAGGGATCTGGAAAAGATCAGCCAAAACTAGACTACAAGGTGCCTGCATTTGCACAGTCTTTCTACCCTTTATTTGCAGATCTACATGACATATTCATTGATCTTCCATCAATTGAAAAGGCTGTGGTTTCTGTACAGAGAATGCTTGTTGATATCAATGAAGGAAAACCAGTTAATACTCAAACGTTATCAAATGCATACATTTTCAGGCTTGCAGTTGAGAGTTTAAGGATTGCCTTAAACAATGCTGCACGTCGTCCACTGGAAAGAACAAATAAAGCCAATCCTAGCGAATTGGAGTATTTTAAGCTCCCGTTGGAAGAGAAAGCGCATGTTCTTTTTGTACACACTCTGAGGAATCAGGCAAAGAAGTTTGGATCTATTGTTGCTATAGTTGACACTAGTTGCTTGGCTGGTCTGCGCAAGCACTGGAACACGTCTTTGCCTCCCAAGGTGGCAGAATCAACCAATTTAGGTTCTACAGAACACTATGATGATGATCTTGAACATGAAAAGGTGATAGAAAACATGAAAAGAAATGGTCTTCTGGTGGATAAGCCTGTAGTGGCAGTTAGTGCAGGAGCTACAGTAGTGTTGGGTGCATCTTCATTGTCTAAAGCAGTTCCTATGTCCACATTAATTAAGTTTTCCATGTATAAGATCCCTGCTACTTTGAAATTAGGCTTAGCACAGCTGCAGAGAACATCTATTATGAGTCTCAGTAAAGGTTTTGCTGTGAATCCCTTCACACAAGTACTTGCTAGTGCAGGAGCCAACACCTCTACTATGAAGGTGACCACATCAGCTGTGAAAATCCGTTCTGTGGCACACACTATGATAGCAGCAGCTGAGAAGACAAGTTTGTTGGCTATGAGAACTTCGTTTTATGAAATTATGAGGAGTAGGAGTGTCCGACCAATTAGGTTTGCCCCATTGACTATGTTTGGGTGCAGCATGTCTGCATGCACTGGGCTTCTAGCTTATGGTGATGGAATTGAATGTGCTGCTGAGTCATTGCCTTCTGTTCCGATGATTGCATCTTTAGGTCGTGGTCTTCAAAGCTTGCATCAAGCATCCATGGAAGTGGGACTAACAAATGGCACCAAAATGCAGGAGGCTTTGCAGTCATTAGTGCACAATTTGACGAAGATGAGAGCACAATGAATAAACTTGAGGTATTTATTGGTTATTTGGTTGCCATAATAAGTGTCCTCGTACTAAAAGGATTTTAGGTCTTTTGCAAAGACTGTAACTTCTGTTTGTGCTTCTGCAGCACTGAAGCCCCTTAATTTGCTATCTCTGATAGAACAATGTCATAGTGATTTAGATTTCATTCATAATGGCTAATATGGGTTCAAGATCAAGTGGATTTATTGGCGTACTGATGGTTGGTTGGTGTACTGATGGTTTACCAAGACCACAGCAAATGCAGTTCTCCTGGAACCAAGGTATTGCCACAACGATAAGTCTTGCTCTTAGGTCTGCAATGTAGGATATCACCATGCTGCAGCTTCTTTGTTGTTTCCAAAAATATACTTGTATTCAATATAATTTTTCATCTTTTTGTAAACTGAAATTGGTTTCCAATGGCCTTTGGATTTGAAGTATCATGTAGCTTGCTTTTAAAGCTTAGAAGCTTTACAATATTGGATATCATGAACATTGAGTGAGTTTATTTGGTTAACAGGGTACATAAAATCCCTAAGTAGTTGATTCTTTTATAAGAATTATCCCTAAGCAGTTGATTTCTTTTATTAAAAATTAACTATGTTAGATTTTTAGGATCAATACTCTAGTGTTATTTTATTTATAAAAGATGAGAATATGCGCAAATAAACTCTGTGATAGTTTACTTAAGTCTTAGTGATCATCTATTGGAATTTATTTTCAATTGATCAAAATTCATGAAACAACATGCAGGGGTCATTAGAAAATTTTTTGTGATATCAAATACCTATGTGATGCTCCTTAACCAGCAAATGAACTACCTGAAGGAAGTGACTTTAATGCGTGGAATGAGTAAAAGGAAGACAATTCTTTAATATCCATTCTAAATACAGTTCTAGTTAAGAATACATATTTATTGACACGGATAATTAATGAAATAATTTAATAATTAGTCATTGTGGTTTAGATTTACTAGAATATCATATTGTACATATATGGATTCATTGCAATCAAACATAGTAGGAAATGTTTCCCATATCTAATTCAAATCTATGGATACATAGGACATGTGTCTAATGGATTCATTGCAATCAAACATGTCTGCCGTTAGTAGATTGACTGATGGTGACATTGACTAAGCAAAGCACAAATCCATATAAGCTAACATATTATTATTTTAAAAGTATTTTATTATTATAGTTTACAATTATTTGATAATTAATTAAGGTAATACTATTGCTGCTATTTGAAATTACTATTAATTTTATTTCATACCAACTCAGTAATAGGTCATTTGATAAGTTTGGTATCTTACTATTATTATTATTCTTCCATAAGATTAAACAAATTTTTAGTAAGCATTATCCAAGAGCTAAAAAATTGCTAATTTAATAAACCAGTTGGTAAATAATAGTAATAATTGTTCAATACTAAATATTATTATTGTAATATTATAAGAAATGAATTATAATCATTATCATATTATTATAATATAATTTGTTGCAGTTAATGGAGCCTAATATTTGGTTTTCTTAGGAAGTTTTAGTTTTGTTCTTATATTATACATTAAACGTTTTTTTAATAATATTTTTTATTTCTTTGTCCAATTATGATCCCACCATTCCAATATGTTCGATGTTTAGATTTTTAGACTGACCGATACCCATACTGATTCCACCAATTATGGAATCAATGACTTGTCAAGTGTGTGATGAGGAGTTAGCTCGAGTATTAATTATGGTGAGAAACTTGTTGTCCACATTAGTTTCATATATTCATTGTCATGAATTTGCTCATACGAATACCTGGTTGTCTGAGTACTTTATTAGTCGCAGCAACAATGAATTTCATTTTACAGCTATGGTGTGCCAAAAAGAGGAATTTCTGTTATTTATGCATTGTCATCACTGAAAAGTGTGTTAAGACCAAAATTTTCGAAGTTAGCTACATAGTTCTTATACTTCATAGATTACTTTATGTAATTTATCAAAATGATTGGTCAGAGTGATTGACTTCAAGATTTATCTCAATGAGTTCAGCATGCTTGTGAATGATTTTTGCATCTCATACGGCTACATTTTTCATTGTGATGAACCAGGCAGCAGGCAAATTAAACCTGAGTTGACCGGCCCGACCCCACGGAAGTTTTCCATCGGTCACCAGGGTAAATCAGAAAACGCTCGCGGTGGACAGTCTAGAAGCCCAGCGTCCCAGGGTTCGCCCCCCATTTGGAGGAAAAATTCCTGCAAAATGCGCCATAGCTGGGGATCGAATTGCGGCAGGGTTCGCGCCTCATTGTAGTGTTTCTTTTGTCGAAAGCTAAATCTGAATAAATTCACTAACATATCAAAACACTGTTGTTGTTGTTGTCCTTTCAAAACACTTTAGGAAGAGTTATCTGCCAGTTTGATGTGTTTGATTTCTGTTCTGTTAGCTTTTGAGGTTTATAGATCATTGACCTTGATTGGTTGGTGAAAATATGATGATTCATAATGCTGATTGAAACACACTAGTGTCGATGAGTATTCTTGATTCTCCCAGGAAGGATCATATTGCTGTGGGAGATACTTGTCCTACAACTTGGTTACAGAAACAAATTTTTTAACATAACTCTTATCCACCTGACCATTTACATTAACATAGCTTGCCGGAAGGTTGCAGAACACTAGCTGTAGTAACAAAAGATACCATTGATTTTCATCTGCAGAAGGTCCCTATTCTCTCCACTTTCAGAATGATGCAGGTGCTACCTCATGTCGTTGGCAGGGCTCTTCGTATCGTAGTTAACCGTGAGTACATGTAACTTCTTGAACCATATTATTCTTAATATATGCAAAATTGTCTGTGGCACTGCAGATTCAGGAACTAATTTCTTTCCTTATTTAGATAACATCTATGGAAGGTGGCTTTTATACCTTAGACCTTCGCCGACAACTTCTGCGACCCTTGCCGACATAACATGCTCGGGAACTATCTTCTGGAGCAGAAAAGGGTGGAGACGGCTCAAAGATTCTTTTTTGTGCTCGTAGAAGGTTGGGCTGACAATGAATGGAAGAGAATATTATTCATTTTTTCTTCTCAGATGTATTTATTTTCTTTCTCACTTATTTCCTTCAATTTAAAAGGTTTTGACTTCCTATGAATTATGTAAATAGGTATTTATTCATTCATAAATGTGAAATAGGATATTTGTGTTGATGTAGTTTGATCTTGATTATTATTTTGGTATTTAACACCGATTTAAGTTTGATTCAAGTTTGATTGAATTCGGATTAAGTCCAGGTGGATCGAGAGATCGCACTTTAGCATGGAAAAAGTCATAAATTAGAGCGTTAGGTGTGAAAAAGTCCTAACTTGGAGGGCTAGGTGTGAAAAGTCCTAGTTTGGAGGGTTATGTGTGAAAAAGTCCTAGCTTGGAGGGCTAGGTATGAAAAAGTCCTAGCTTGGAGGGCTAGGTATGGAAAAGTCCTAGCTTGGAGGGCTAGGTGTGAAAAGTCCTAACTTGGAAGGTTAGATGTGAAAAAGTCCTAGCTTGGAGGGTTAGGTGTGAAAAGTCCTAGCTTGGAGGGCTAGGTGTGAAAATTCCTAACTCGGAGGGTTAGGTGATGGAAATCCTGGTGAGTGAAACCAGACCCTAGCTTGGAGGGCTAGGTTGAAGTCCCGGTGAGTGAAACTGGGCACGGTGTCTTAGTCCGTGGGACTAAGAACAAGTCAGAGAAGGGCTGGAAGCTTGTTCTCGTGACTTAGAGGAGATTTGACCTTGCCTGGATCGGTCTGGTGATCGATCAGAGAAGTTGGCACGAAGTTTCCTCGTGGATCGGTTTGGTGACCGATCCAGCTATGTCTAATCGGTCTGGAGACCGATCAGGGAGCATACAGTGAGTTTGGAAAGCCTACTGATCGGCTCCTGATCGGTCTGGTGACTGATCAGGGATACTATTCAGATCGTTCTGGTGAACAATCAAATGTCGCGAGCTCCTCACGACAACCAATCAGGTTGGAGCCTGTTCGGTCAGGAGGTGTCCTGATCGGTCAGGACACACCCTGATCGGTCTGGTGACCGATCAGGAGTGTTGGACTGCGAAGCTGGGAAATCACTCTGAGAAGGGGTGGATCGATCTGGTGACCGATCCACGACGTGAGAACGGTCTGGTGATCGATCCCGGAGAAGTCGCGATTTCGGATTTCTCACTGGGGACCGATCAAGCTAGAGCCTGATCGGTCTGAGCCCATCCTGATTGGCCTGGTGACCGATCAGGAGTCACTCTGATCGGTCCTGTGACCGATCAGTAGCTGACAGCTTTATTTCAAAAGCGGTGTCAGACTTCTGATTTCCTACTGATCTCACTCTGATTTTCTCTGCTATCACTGATGTAACTTTGATTTCATTTGCTAAACCTCTGATTAAGTGTGCAAGTGACAGGGAGGAGTTCAAACATTTAAGGAGGGTCAATGGGAGTCTTTCCGTTGAGCAGGTTTGTTTGTTTCTCCTTCTCAGGTCACAACGGATGGCGTGGGCTTGCAACGGCAGGAACCTGACGAGCTGACATGGGCTTGGCTGGAGAGTTCAGTGAGTCCAGAGGTGGTCAGGATAGCTGAGGCTGTTGCAGAGAAGCTGGTGAGCAGCTGGGAGCTGCAGAGGCGCGCCTGGGACCTGGGATCAGTGAGCAGAGACTTAAGAGCTTGGTGGCTAAGAAGTCTCAGCAACAATTCTTAATTCAAACACTTCTTTGGCTACAACTCTTGTGCTCTTGCGACAATTTTGATCCATCTCTTGAGCAACACTCTGATACTTGAGCACTTGGAAGAAATAAGGAGCTTGGCGAGTCCATCAGCGAGAAGACACGAAGAACATGATAGTTCTTACGTGAGATCTGGGCTAAGTGGAGCTCGGCGAGGAGTTCGCTTGTGTTCTTACTGATCTAAGTGCTCTGTAAGCTTCTTCTTGTGGTTTTTGTGCTTATTTCCATTATTCTGTTGAACCCACTGTGGAGAGGTTACTCCACCGAGAAGGAGGTTACATTTGATATCCGGATTTCCGGGGCTTGATCTGCCGACGATCAAGGGATCACCCATCTTAAGGGCACGCCAAGGAGTAGGGGCAAGTTATCCCCGAACCTTGTAAACGATCCTTGTTAGCGTTTTTGGTTTACTTTTTATTTCTGCAGTTAAACTCTGTTTTGTATTTCTTCCGTTGTGCTGCTAATCCCAATTGCCGAGAAATCTCAAAAGTGAAAGCGATTTTTGTATCTGACTATATTCAACCCCCCCTTCCCCTCTCTAGCCATTCACGTTCCAACAATTTATCCTTGCAAACTCAATATTAAATATCCTTTTAATATTTTCAACCTCTCATGGTGCAGATTAAATTTGAGTGAGTGATTATAATCAATTAAATTATAGCCTTGTAGGTGATTCTCATCTATTGCTAATTATAATCAATTCATGTTTCTAAAAGTCAACCATTGTGAGTGGCGGTAGCCCAATGTCGGCACCTAAAGTTGACTATTAATTCCAAGGTCTTCTTTATGCAAACGAAACATGTGACAATTTGTCCATCTATCACTCTGTTGGTGTACAAAGGCCAAGAAGATTATTTAAAAAGCTCATTTATAAATTACTGAATTTCATTAGAAAAAGATAATAAAATTGCAAAAGTTCATTTATATGAAATATTCAAATTCCATTACCCAGAAATATCTTTTCTATTATAATGATTGTTGGGCATGCAAAAATTATGTAAATTGTTAAAATGATTTTTAAAAAAATAATAAAAAAGATGTTCTATTATTTATTTTGTATTAAAAATATCATTTATTTATGTGTTATTGCCGTAGGTGTTATAATTTTTTAAATATCCATATTTATTTTAATACGGTAAATGATGTTATAAACTGTATATGAGTGTTATAACACCAATTCTTTGAATGCGATTAATATGTGGATTTGATATATAACAAAATAAAATTTAAGAAAATAAATTTTGGATATAAAGAATAAAAATAAATAAATAGATAATGAGATATATAAATAATCAATTTTATTGTTAAAAATGAATGTGAATGTGTTAATAAAAATAAAATGTCAATATAATAGGTATGGTACATGTTATTTGAAAAAAGTGATATATATTAATAGAGCAAGGAGAGTAAAAATGGGAGAGTGAAATCCATAGTAAATGATATGGCATGACGTGGTATGACGTGGCGCTTTACATGCACACGTCCGATTATCGCTTGGACACCATCGGCGGCCTTCGGTCGCCGTCCCGAATCAAACTATACCCTGGGGGGCACAGTGAACCCGTCGGAGATCGTGCATGCAAGGTGCCACATCATTCACTATGATTTTCACTCTCCCAATCATTATTCATATTAATATTCGAATAATGATTGGGAGAGTGAAAATAAGAGAGTGAAAACTATAGTGAATGACGTGGCACCTTGCATGCACGATCTCTGACAGGTTCACCGTGCCCCCAAGGGTATAGTTTGATTCGGGGCGCCGATGGTGTTCAAGCGATAATCGGACGTGTGCATATAGAGTGTCACGTCATGTCACTACATTCACTATGATTTTCACTCTCTCATTTTCACTCTGCCTATCATTGCTCTTAATATTCAAACCAATATGGATGTCATAATAGAGCAATGATAGGGAGATTGAAAATGGGAGAGTGAAAACTATAGTGAATGATATGACATGACATGGTATGACGTGACACTTTAAATGCACACGCCCGATTATCGCTTGGACACCATTGGCGGCCTTCGGCTGCCGCCCCGAATCAAACTATACCTTAGGAGGCACGGTGAATCCGTCGGAGATCGTGCATGCAAAGTGCCACGTCATTTACTATAATTTTCATTCTCCCATTTTCATTCTCCCAATCATTATTCGTCATAATAACTATAGATAAGCTCCTACAACAGGTAATAATTAGTATTCAACGACTGCAACATAAAAAAATCAACTATTTTATTTTAATCAAAATTATTATATATAAAATATTATTATATTAAAAAATTATTTTAAATTAATTAAAATTATTTTAAAACCATGGTAATAAAAATGATTAATGAAGTTTTTTCAACTTCGGACGATTGGCCTGACCTCATAAAAATTTTCCATTGACACCCACTACAAAAATAACCGGTAATAGCGACGGGCGTATTCCGTCGCTAAACCCTAATAGCGACGGAGTTAGCGCCGTCGGCTGAAATCCTGTCGCAGAGCTATAATAGCGACGGAAAATTTCTGTTCGTCGTTAACCAGCGACAGACATTTTTCCTCTCCATCGCAACATTAGCGATGGACATATAACCCCGTCGCAAACACCGAGAAAATGGGGTGATGTGGTCGGGGAAATAGTAGCGACGGACGGTCAAAGATCCGTCGCAAATCATTCGGAGTAGCGACGGACATGGTCAAAGTCCGTCGCTAATATATCGTAATAACGACTGATTCAATCAAAATTCGTCGCTAATCGATCGTTATAGCGACGGAAAAGTCAATAATCCGTCGCTATTTGTGACGGATTTTGAAAAACATCCGTCGCTAAACCTGGAAAATTTTGACAGTCAATATCTGTTTCTTCCACTTCCCATATATACATCAATAATATACAACTGATCCAAACAAATATGAAACAATAATAGATATATCAACATCCAAACATTCACAACAATCCAAACATTCATTTACAAGCCAATCCAATCCAATCCAAATATTCATTTCCAAATGTATATATACATTGAAACTTTCAATTTGAATCCAATATTCAATCGAAAGTTTAATTTCCAAACGTATACAATCGAAACTTTGAAACAAGACTAAATGTATACAATCCAAAGTTTCCAATGGTTAATCCAATGCAAACGTATCAAAAGAAAGCTATATCAAATGTATATCAAATGCATCCAAATGTCAAAGTAAAAAAAAATTATATACATAAAAAATGAAAGTTTAGTAGAGAATCATTACGTACATTAATATCAGAGTGAATAATGGATGGAAAGGAAAAATATTCCTGCACAATAGAAGATAAAACAATAAGAAAGCAATCAAATAAAGAAAGAAATCTGAATTGATACTAATAAGAAATAACAAATGAAATAAGTATATATAATAGAAGATAACTCTAATAAAAGTAAATTAAATATTAAATATGTAAATGAAAAATAACAAATAAGAAACAATAAAGGAATAATATCAAATATTCATACCTTTCAAGCAAGAGAAGAAATCTGAATTCAACTCTGATAATGTGGAATCTGTAAACATAAATGGAGTAATAAGAAAACAATCATTATGAATATAATAACTTAATACATTGTTAATGAAAAAAATTAGATGAAAAATTGATCATACCACTATAATATATCTACTCCTCTGTGGGATGCTCAGGATCCTGTGTCTCCTGAGACTCAAACCGATGGGCGGGAGCGGCTGACATCTGTGTATCCGGAGCGTCAAAACGAGGGGCGGGAAGGGCTGACATCTGTGTCATCGGCGATAGGGTAGTTGCAAAAGCTTGCATATGACGTAATATATTCTCAGTATTTGCCTGGCGAGCCCGCAAATCTCTTAACTCAGCATCCCTCGCTGTGTCCCTCTGAGCCCACTCTGCGCTCGTCTTAGCCCATTCTGCGTCCCTCCCGGCACACGTCGACTCTATCGACGTGAGTCGAGTCCGCAGGGCTTCATTTTCCTCCCGCAAACGACGGACCTCACTAGAGGTAGAGGAGGAGGATGCTGGACGCCCCCTAACCCCTGGAGCTCTCATCTGATCTAATTAATCAAACAAAATCTAATTAATAAATCAATTAATCTAATTAAACAAACAATTAATCATCTAATTATTCTATTTAACCACACAATTAACCTAAAATAAATCAAACATTTGAACAATTAATTACACAATTTATTATTTAACAAAGGAAATTATTATCTAAAATAATTAAATGATAATTTAACTAATTAAATAACTAATTAATTAGTCAATTAATCAGTTAATTAATTAATTATTTAATTAACCCTAAACCCTGCCGCAGTAGGGTTCGTCAGCCGCAGGAGGCGTCGGCCGGCCGCAGCAGGCGCCGCCCGGCCGCACATGCGGCCCGCTCCCGCAGCAGGTGGAGCGCGGCCGCGCTGGCCCGCGCCCCGGCGCGCTTGCCCGCGAGGGGCCGCGGGAGGCCGCGCCTGCCCGCGCGATGCCGCGCGCGGTCGCGGCAGGCCGCGCTCGGCCGTGCCAAAAGCCGTGCCTGCCCGAAGAAGACAACGTCGCCGCCCTATGGTTCGCCGGAGGATAAAATACGGGAAATGTCGCTTATTCGAGTACCTGAGATCGGAGGAGGGTTCGCCGGAGGAGAATCGCCGGAGGGGGTTTAGGGTTCGCGTGGCCGCGGGGAAGGGGTCGTCGCCCTTTTTTAAGAAAACTAGCGACGGAATAACTTGTCCGTCGCCAATTAGCGACGACATTGACTATTTCCGTTGTCATATTGAGGGGTTTGACCCGTCGCTTAAATCTAGCGACGGATATTTTATATTATCCGTCGTTATTGCGATGGACTTTGACCATGTCCGTCGCTATATTCAGGAGTTTGACTTGCCGTCATACTTTGGCGACGGATATATAGTATCCGTCGCCACTTGCGACAGACTATTAAAAAAGTCCGTCGCAATTCCTTGTTATTTTTGTAGTGGCCAAGATAAATCGGAAAGTGTTCGTAATGGATGATCTAGAAACCCAACATTTTAGGATTCACGTCCTATTTGAAAAAAAATTCATACAAATACTTTTTACATATTTGTATTAGTTGTTTTAGCAGCTATTCTAACGGAGCTTTCAATTTTTTTTTTTTAAAAGATATCTTTTTAAAGATTTACATAATTTCAGAAGCACTTTTAAATTTTAACTTTTACATAAAAACATATCAATTATATTAGATTCTATTAGTGCACTTTTAGATTCTATTAGTGTACAATTTCAGAAGCACTTTTAAATTTTAACTTTTACATATATAAAAACATATATGAATATTAGATTCTATTAGTGTACATACTCATATTCAAACAGACCGAAGAGTTGATATTAAGATTACTTAAATTCGACTAATTCCGTATTAGATTCCCATGATCTTAAAAAGTCAACTCGATCGTGCATGCTAATCCATGACACAAATCTTTACATGATGCTGCAGTTCTCTTGCTCAGCACTACTCACCTCGTACGGGTATGGATGATAGTACGGTTGCCGGGGGGCTTGGTACGCATAATTATAGCTCACCGGCGGCGGCGGCGGCGGCGGCGGCTGCGACCAGGTGGTGCTCTTGTTCTCCGTCCCCGCCGTAGATGACGATGACGACGGCTGCCTCTTGTCGTCCTTCCGGTCGTCGCCGACGCTGAGCAGCTCTACGGGGCCCATCTTCTTCCGCAGGACGACGGTGAGCGCCACCGAGTCGATCCCCTCCCCCACCACGGTCAGCCGGTCTCTGTCCAGCGACACCGACACAACGCCTGCCGGAACCACGATTAATCAGCAGTACTTAACGAGACGGCGAAACTAGCGATTAACGAATTAATTACCGGGCAATCCTACGGCCGTGCGTAGAGCTTTGGATCGCCTCTTCGCATCCTCCATCGGCAACCTCATCACCACCTTCTGCTGAACAACAAAACAGAACTATTTAAACGAAATTAATTAATTTTAGAGAAATTATCAACTCACCTTAACCATTTTCGGTTGTTTGTTCATTTGTAGTGTCTGAAAGTATTTATAATGTGTGTCTTGAAGGGCTCTATGATATCATCAAAGGAAAAGAAGAAACAATTTTGATCACACACGCCTTGAACAAACTCTTCTACACTTGGCTTTGCTTTCTTTACCAGCTCCCGGAAAAGTTGTAGCTTGATTCAAGGAGCTTTGATCGCATACGATTACGGAGAACTAGCGACGCGTGGATTTCCTTTTTGTTTTTCTAACATTGCTTGCTAGCTAAAACATCTTGCTCTGCTACTCGCTGTCCACAAAATCACTTCTGTGGTTGACTAACGGATGTAATTTTTGTTGGGGTAGCTAGGTTTTCAATCAGCGAGTCGAGGACAGAATTTACTGCAGATTAATTATAAAGATTCACCGTGAAGATTTTCTTGAACATTTTCAAAAGCATAAGATCGAAAAAGGACATACATTTCATAAAATCACAGTTGATCTCTGATTACAAAGATTTGCTACAAAGAAGGAATGCTATCTCCGGCCATCACTGCGATCACGAGCCGCCTTGGCTCCAGAGGCTTCACTGCCACGGCGACCTCCGACGCAAGGAGTCGGAGTGTGCCACAGTTTTGAACTTTTGATCCTGCCGAACTCATCTCCTCTTCTTGTTCTTCTTGCTTAAGCTTTTGGTTTCGGCGAGGGAGTTCTATTTACAGAGAAGGAAAGCGAGTGGAGAAGATACTGGAAGCACTTGATTGCTGAGTTATACGCTCAGCATATTCTCCGGACTGAAAGCATGCAATCGATCAAAGCCATATATCATCATTGCAGCTAGCTTTCACAGATTAATTCATAGTGTGCAACTGTTCCTCCAGAAGCCAAGGCAATTCAGCTAGCTAGGGCTTTATGTCAACATCTTTAGCACATGAATCACGCAAGATGCTGGCATTGTCCATTTGCCACATCCTGGCATGAACATCGCCAGCCCCACTTGGGTGGGCTAGCTACTTCTTTGAGTTCAGTGAAAAGGTTTCTTTAAGCCCAAACTTCCGGGGATTTTATTTTCCTTGAAGGTTTTGACTTTCTTTTTATTTATTCATTCATAAATTATAAATGTGAAATAGGATATTTATGCAGGTTAAATTTGATTATAATTATAGGTAATTATAATTTATTCAATCTGTCAACCATTGTGTTTCGGTTGGTGAGGGTAATCTACTATCGGCAAGACGGCAACTAACCTTGACTATTACTCACGCGGGTCACGAGCCTATGTTGGTCGGTCCACCTGGGCCCGTCTAAAAATGATTGTTAAACTTTCAACTTAATAAGCTTGAATTGGTTGGTGGGACGAATGACTTTTAATTTGAAGGAAATTATATGAAAAAAATTCATATTATTATATATATTTTTTTTCATGAGAAAAACATATAAGATATGTAGCTAGAGAGAGTTTGGGATAACACTATATCCAAACTTGCACAACATAATTAATTAATTAACCAAATATTATCGATCGAATAGATGACTAATCGACAATACAATTGTTAAATTAGTTATTTTCAATTTGATAGATTCTCTAATAAATCTAAATGAATAAAAATCTAAATGGGTGTCGGAAAGATTTCTTTTATATAAAAAAATCAAATGATTGAAAATCAGAGTTTTCTTTTAACTTACATATGTAAAAATATAATAAAGCAGACACTTATGTAGACAATAAATATAAATATACAAGAATATGATAAGAAAAAGAGCCGAGTTAGAAATAGTTATCCAGTTGAAGCGCCAGCGTGTCGACTGCCCTTAGAGAATTGATTGCCACCCTACGGTGTAAAGGCTCCCGGCAAAATTCCCCCAAGATCCGACAACCTCGCGGCGTTCGTAGGTGCACTCCAAGACGAACGCTGCCTCCGGACCCAACCTCAGATCGCACAAGGCGAAGCCTCAAGACCGAAAACCGAAGAAATGCTTGAGAACAGAAAATGCTCGAAGAAAAGAAGAGAGGAGAAGTAGTGAATGAATTCTGCATTCTTCCTCCCTTCTTTTATAGATCCGAAGAGGCTTCTGTCGCCTCTTCGTAGAGGAGTCGTGGCCACGCCGTGCGAGGCATCGGGTCGAGCGACGCTGGGAAAGGCGTTTCTCAAAAAAATAAAAGAATAAATAAAAAGAAAGAAAAAATAAAATAAAACCAAATTGGTTTAGGAATCAAACCAAATTGAAATTTGCAAAACCAAACCGGGCCGCCCGCAAACGCGAGGCTCACGGGCTGGGGATTTACACCCCCCCCCTGCGCGCGATAATCGCGTGCGTCGCGCCCGGTTTATGGATTTCCGGCCCAGACCCCCTGAAACCACCTGGTTTGGGCTCAACCCGCGCATACGTGTAGGTCCCCCTAAGCCATCTAAGCATGGTTGGAATGACTTCATATATAAGGCATTCCAACTTCGATAGCTTAGCAATGTGGGACTAAACTTCCTTCAATAAATTTGAAATTCCAAACAAAATTCAACAATCCCCCATAAATTTCAAATTATAATAAATAATAAAGCATGTCTTGAGGCTTTATCGTAATGAGCTTTCAGTGAAAATACCTTCCGATTTGAATTTTCACCTAAGTAAACCAATCTTATTCACACAGATTTGAAGTGAACTAAGTCTTGAACTTAAACCTTTAATATGTGAAAATCAATTGGCAACAACTCATCACAGGCGACGGTTGAATCTTTCTGGGTTGGTGCATTACGGCCATGCCACCGAATCTTGTTTCATAAGTGTTAAGGAGAGTTGCCCAGACCCCCCCACACTGCGGCCTCACAGTTATACTTACATAGGTGAGTTCTCCAAGGATGTACTGCAAGCATCCTGTCATAAAGACCTTGAACTCATTAAGAGACTTAAGCTCACCCTTACTAGCAGTCAAGCATCTATCCAGGGAAGAGACTTTTGAGATTATATCTCAATCAAATTTATGCTTACGGTTCACCCTTATAGCTTGTTTATACCACATTAAACCTACTTTTTGGGATCTCCAATCAGATAGGTTGGGTTGCCGCTATAGATGAAACCAGAATAGGCCTCAGTCCCATTCCCTTACTGGATCTCTTGATTTTCTCAGAATCAAGTCCTTTTGTGAGTGGATCAGCGATATTGTCTTTTGAACTTACAAAGTCCAATGACATCACTCCTAGAGCCACTAGCTCACGAACAGACTTCAATCTTATTCGTACATGTCTCTTCTGTTTCTGGTTATACTTGGAGCTTCTAATCTGAGCTATTGTTGTTTGATTATCACAGTTCACTGAGATAGGAGGTATTGACTTTATAATCAAGGGAATCTCAGTAAGAAGACCCTTAAGCCAATCAGCTTCAGTTACTGTGGTATCCAAAGCACACAATTCTGCCTCAGATGTAGAACGGGATATGATCGTCTGTTTAACAGACCTCCAAGCAACCGCACCGCCTCCAAGTGTAAAAACATAGCCAGTAACGCCTTTACACTCAGCGGTGTCAGCTATCCAACTGGCATCACTATATCCCTCCAGGACTGCAGGGAACCTCCCATAGCACAAGCCCAAGGATATAGTACCCTTTAGGTATCTTAGTACTCTGTCTAATGCATCCCAATGTGTTCTGTCCGGACAGCTGGTAAACCTGTTCAATTTAGTTATAGCAAACGAAATATCAGGTCTAGAACAATTTGCCAAATACATTAGACTTCCAATTATTTGGGAATATCTTAATTGAGACACAGTCACGCCACTCTTATTCTTGTGGAGAGTCTTTGAAGGATCATAAGGTGTGACTACAGATTTTATGTGGCTATAGCCATATTTCTCTAACACTTTCTCAACATAGTGTGCCTGAGAAATTGCTATTCCATCAGTTGAGCGAGTCAACTTCAGCCCTAAAATCAAATCAGCACAACCCATATCCTTCATATCAAACTTACCACTTAAGAGAGCCTTGGTCTCGTTAATAATTGAAAGGTTAGATCCAAAAAGTAAAATATCATCTACATATAAACATAAAATGATACATTTATCACCTTTCATTTTAGTATATATGCATTTATCAGAGTCATTAATTTCAAAGCCAAATGATAGCATAGCTTCATCAAATTTTTCGTGCCATTGCTTTGGGGCTTGCTTCAAACCATAAAGAGATTTTACTAACTTACAGACTTTATTCTCACTTCCAGAAACTACATATCCCTCTGGCTGATCCATATATATCTCTTCTTCAAGATTTCCATTAAGAAATACCGTTTTGACATCCATTTGATGGACCTCAAGATGATATATGGATGACAGTGCTATCAATACTCGGATTGTAGTAATTCTAGTAACAGGGGAATAAGTGTCAAAATAGTCAATCCCTTCCTTCTGTTTGAATCCCTTAGCAACCAGGCGGGCTTTGAACTTATCTACTGACCCATCAGGTTTTAACTTCCTCTTAAATACCCATTTACATCCAATGGTGGTGCAACCAGGAGGCAAATCCACTAACTCCCAAGTGACATTAGAGATAATAGAGTCCATTTCATTTTTAATGGCTTCTTTCCAGTGCTTAGCTTCAGGAGAAGTCATAGCATCTCTATATGTCACAGGGTCACCTTCTATATTATAGGTGATAAAGTCTTGGCCTAAATCCTTAGACACACGTTACCTCTTGTTCTTTCTCAATTCTGTACACTCACTAGATTCATCTAATCTAGAGTGACTTGAGGAAGGTACACCCACTAAGGATAATGGGACCTCTATGGAGGCAGAGTCATCTCTAGTAGGAGTACTAGAAATAGATTGAGGTGTTCTAGTCTTCATAGGAAATATATCCTCAAAGAATGTAGCATCATGGAGCTCTACAATAGTGTTTACATCTATTCCAGAAATTTCTGATTTAATAATCAGAAACCTATATGCAGAACTATTCTGAGCATAACCCAAGAAGACACCATCTACAGTCTTTGGACCAAGTTTTTTTCCTTTTATATTCAGGTACTAGCACTTTTGCAAGGCACCCCCACACTTTAAGGTATTTCAAACTTGTTTTTCGACCTTTCCAAAGTTCATATGAGCTTTTATCCCTTGACTTCATAGGTACTCTATTTAACACATGACAAGCAGTGTATAGAGCCTCCCCCCACAAGAAGTTGGGTAACCCAGAACTGCCTAACATGGAATTAATCATATCTTCAAGGGTTCGGTTTTTGCGTTCTGCTACACCATTAGATTGAGGACTATATGGAGCAGTGACCTCATGAATTATACCTGAATCTTGACAGAATTTTTGAAACATATTTGAGGTGAACTCTCCACCCCTATCAGACCTTATCCTCTTAATGGCTTGGTTTGTTTGATTTTCAGCTTCAGATTTGAAGATCATAAATTTATCTAAAGCTTCATCTTTAGTTTCAGCAAATAAACATAGCAATAATGAGAGTAATCATCAATGAAGGTAATGAAATACCTTTTATGATCTCTCGTTATTAAACCGTTAAACTCACAACAGTCAGTATGAATTAATTCTAAAATATTAGAATTTCTATCAACTGATTTGAAGGGTTTACGGGGCTGTTTATATTGCACACAAACTTCACATTTTTTCTTATCATTTATGGCATGCTTAGGAATCATGTCAAGATTCATCATCCTTTTTATAGTTTGAAAATTAACATGTCCTAATCTATCATACCACACATCGAATGACTTTTAATTTGAAGGAAATTATATGAAAAAAATTCATATTATTATATATTTTTTTTCATGAGAAAAACATATAAGATATGTAGCTAGAGAGAGTTTGGGATAACACTATATCCAAACTTGCACAACATAATTAATTAATTAACCAAATATTATCGATCGAATAGATGACTAATCGACAATACAATTGTTAAATTAGTTATTTTCAATTTGATAGATTCTCTAATAAATCTAAATGAATAAAAATCTAAATGGGTGTCGGAAAGATTTCTTTTATATAAAAAAATCAAATGATTGAAAATCAGAGTTTTCTTTTAACTTGCATCATGTTTGGTAAAGTATAAATTCGTTTATAAATTTAAATTTGAATTCATACTTTTATGGCTAATTTTGTTTTATAAATTTAAAAATTTATCAACGGAGATTGTGGGATTTTTTTCTATAAATTTAAATTTAGTTTTTTGTTTCTTTTATTGGTTGCAATTATTTCTTTATTGTATCAAATATTTTAGAAAATTATAAAGTATTTTAATTTTTATATTATTAATTATTTTTATAAAATTATTTTTTATATATTCAAAGAAATTTTATACTTATACGAATATGATAAAACTAAGTGCATCATTTGATTTCTATTTGGACGCATCCAATGATTGAAATTTAATTGGTGTAGGATATATCTTTCTTATCTAAAAAATTCATAAAATATATGCAAGTAACCAAAAAAAAAATTTTCTAAGTCAAATAAATATTATTGACTAAACAAATGATTGACAATCCAATTAAAGGAATAGTTATGCCCAATTATATAATTCTCTAATAAAATTTTAAAAATGGTTAAAAGTTTGACATTGTCTATTTAATTAAAATTATAAAAGATGTGACTAACACATGTGAGAGAACAAGTACCTAACTCTTACCTGTATTCTATAGATCATGAATATGATAATATATTTTTCACGTATTAGTCATAGTATCCGGGTTAGTAGCCTTCGTGATTTATCTCTTTCATGTTGGTCCTGGGACGGATAGGCGGGGACGCTGGAGGTTAGTGAATCGTCTTTTACCACCATAAACACAATGATATATTAAATTATAAAATTACAATTTTATCTCCTAGAAATTTTTTATAACTCAGAGCAGTCAACCATCTGTTATCTAGATTTAACAAAGATATCTTTTAATTTTTACTCAAATTGAATTGATAGATCAAAAATTTTGAGGAAGAGGATCAGCCCAATAGTTTAATAATATTCGAGTTTGTTACGATATTTTTCACGATATGTTTAGAATTATTTATTTAATTAGTACGGAATTTATTACAATGATTGTTTAAACCGAATTTAAACAATCTATATACAGGCAAACCCTTCCTGCATCTCACGATCTTATAAAACTCGATCGTGCATGCTAATCCACGACCCACATGATCCTGCAGATCTCTACATGATCCGGCAGATCTCTTGCTCATGAGCACTGCGCATCTCGTACGGGTACGGATTATAGTACGGCTGCACGGGGGCTTGGTACGGATAATTATATCTCGCCGGCGACGGCGGCGGCGGCAACCAGGTGATCTCGTCGTCCTTCCAGTAGGGGCCGACGCTGAGGAGCTCGACGCCGACGGGGGCCATCTTCTTCCGCAGGGCGACGGTGAGCGCCACCGAGTCGATCCCCTCCCCCACCACGATCAGCCGGTCTCTGTCCAGCGACACCGACACGACGCCTGCCGGAACCACGATTCATATAGCAGCACTTAACGATCGATCGACGGTGAAACTAGCGATTAACGAATTAATTACCGCCCAATCCTCCGGCTGTCTGTAAAGCTTTGGTTCGCTTCTTCGCATCCGTCGTCGGCAGCCTCATCACCACCTTCTGCTGAACAACGACAAGAAAAGAAAAGAAAACAATTTAAACTTACAATGAAATTAATTGATTCTGGAGAAATAATCGACTCGCCTGAATCATCTCTGCTCTGGTTGTTTGGAAGAACAGAAAGGAAGAATCAATAGAGAGAAAATAATTACATTGTCTTAGGCTAATTAATAAGCCTAGCTATTTATAGAGATTGTAATGATAAAAATGACAAGATTATAAAGATTATAAGCCTATTTTTCGCATGAGATCGAAAAATGACATAAATCACCAGGCAGAATATTCACTCGAGATGCTGATCGCATTGTCTATTTGCCACATCCTTCTAATTGTGTTTGGTGAGTAAAGTTTTTAAATTCATTTTCTTCTTCCGATCCTCCTCGATCGGGTGCATAGACACTACATTTCGATCAATCTGTTTTGTGTATGCGAGTCTCTGTGATCTTGCTAGACAATCACAATACAATAGTTACCAAACTATTCCCATTTTCTTTCCTATTTAATTATTTGCTTGAAATGGAATGTTTTTCTAGATCTTTAGGAAGATGTGGAGAAAGATCCCGCGCATTTATGCTTTTGCTATAGCTGTTGCTATCGTTTTGAGATGATATCAGTCTTCTGATTGTGTTTTGTAATATTCCTTTTTTTTTTATTTCTGTGTCCAATTATGATCCCACCGATTAATCCAATATATATGTTTGATGTTTAGATTTTTCGACTGACCGATACCCATAATGGTTGCACCAACTATGGAATAAATGAATTGTCGAGCGTGTGATGAAGAGCTATGCGCCCTCAAATTAACCATGAGAATTGAAGTGTGTTGAGACCAACTATTTTGAATTTAGCTACCTAGATCTTATCCCTCCATAGATTATTTCATGTAGTGTATCAAAATGATGGGTCAGAGTGATTGACTTCGGGATTTATCTCGATGAGTTATGTTGGAGTGTGAGGTTGTAAATAAATTTTTTTATTAAAAATATAAGAGAAACATCGTGAATTTATAAAAGAAAAATATTTTTAATGATATGAGATTTTTTTGAATAAAGTGTAAAAATAAAATTATGAAAGCTTAGACCCAAAGCAAACAATATCATAACATTATAGAGATATCTAAATTCCTTCTGTGCAACCATTAATATCAAAATTCGGACTATCAGAAGGTCTAAACACCAATTGTGCACAAGAGATATGGTCTAATCGAGTCATATGAATAGAATATTAGCCTCGAACAAAGGAAGTGAAGACTCTCATGTTCGGATTAAGAGGACCAGATACCAAGCATGATGTCTTGGTGGACAGCTAGGCAGAGAAACTCTAATTGTGGCTGGCAAGAAATTAAGACCTAGTAAGTCGGTTGGACTGAAAGGCAAGGAAGACCTTGTAGGTCGGTTGGACTGAGAGACAGGAAGAACTACTATTGGTATCAGGATTCATAAACTCTAGTACTTATCCTAGAGGTCTAGAGTTCGAATCCTGAGGAAGACAAAAATCCACTGGCCAGGGGTGGAAAGACCTAGTGAGTAACGACACGGTTGTTGGTCGACGACATAGTTGGGCCGCCAAATGTTGATTTGGCAACCAGGTTGTTGGGCCTACGGGCCAGGTTGTTGGGCCTCTGGGCCAGGTTGTTGGGCCGCCAAATGTTGATTTGACCGCCAAAAGGTGTTGAGAGACCGTGTCGTTACAATAAAAAAAAATTCTATAAATACGTCGTAACTAGAGATCGAACCTTAAATATTTAGGATAACGATTAATCATCCTTCATTCTCATTGAGTTCATAGCCATTGAAGACGAGGTCCTCGATATGATCCCCCACATTAGCCTCATCCACAACTTCTATTACCATAGCCTCCTAGCAAAGGTATAACTTGCAAGATGAGAAAAGGAAGAAGAAGAGGCACATTGCTCAGCAAGGTTGTAAAAATCATTAGGCGGTAGTCGGGCGGAGGACTACCGCCTAGCGCCTAGTCGACACCTAATCGGTGCCTAGGCGGTGCTAGGCGGCATTAGGCGGCACCACGGTGGGGTGCCGCCTAGTGCCTAAGCGGCGCCTAGGCGCTGACTTTTACAACAATGTTGCTCAGTTTCACCAACCCTTTATAATGGCGTACACGTCACACCAATTAGTACTGAGATATCCAAGTGTGTCTATTTCGTATGTGTATTGGTGCATACCAACCAATTTGGTCAACTCAAATGTAGGTATTTGTTATATAACATTATCAAATTATGTTTTCCCCAACTAAGGATCTTATTCCACCATTAAATTTTATGCAAGGCTATATCACTTGTAATACTTGAATCCATTATATCACTTGTTATCAAAGTTATCAAATCGAGATTGTATCAGGGGACGTTTTGTTGAATTATTGATTTGTGAATCATATCAAACTGTGAATCAAAGTTCAAAACAAGAAATTATACATATGGTTAAAATATAATTATACTTTATTCAAAATAATTTGAAATCTAAAGTTAGATAAAACAATGCAACATTCACCTAATAGCATAATAAAAAAAATGTGTTAAAGAAAGTAGAATATGAGAAAAGAGAGATAAATGCTATTTCTCAGTACCACAACTTCAAATGAGGTCTCTTAAGATATGCATAAATACCTAAGAGAACCTCCACTGAAGTTCCTTGACATTTGGGGTTGAATTAAGCTCATGGACTAAATTCTTCTTAATTTATATAAGTTCATATCTTCCACTGATATAATATACAAAATATTATTAATTTCATTCCACTAAAAATTAGAATGGAATGAGTAATTAGAGGCTTCCTTCTTAAATGCTATTGACATAGAAAGATTATTGTCATCAAATTGAAGACAACTGATACAAAATAAACTTCTATGTCACTAAAAATGTTGCCCTTATTGCCATTCTATGTCTCATTGTGACACAAGATTTGTTTTTCTTAGTCATTATTAGATGCCTATTGGCTATCAACGACTGTGTCTCCACTTGATTGTTTTTTTTGTCATTATAAATTTTTAGATTTCATTCCTATAATAAAAAAATTCATCCTTATTTTCAGTCATTATAATAAATTTGA
Organism: Boesenbergia rotunda; assembly: GCA_024364735.1. Lineage (NCBI taxonomy): Eukaryota > Viridiplantae > Streptophyta > Magnoliopsida > Zingiberales > Zingiberaceae > Boesenbergia > Boesenbergia rotunda. The sequence continues at coordinate 115,335 of JAGFNQ010007084.1, read as the reverse complement.
TTTAGTTTATTGAATATTTAGGTCATGTTAATTTCTAGCTGATCATATATATTCATACCGAGTCACCGCGATTCTTTTTATTTCCAATTCATAAGTATGAATTGTATCGTTGTATATGTGAACATAGTCAATCATATGATATGAATTATATGATTTTTGACGACTATGTAGTCCATCTTATGATATGAATCATGATATGATTTTGACAACTATAAGCTGTAATTACATTAAATACAGTTTCTTGGCCTTCATCAATTCCTTACAACTTGCATTTAAATTAATTCAACTTGTGTGACCGCACAACATCAGAATGTATTAGTCTCATTTGAACATCTCTATATCTTATCATCCAGTTTATCTCATTTTTGCACCTATTGGAGCTACACCTTGTTGCTCTCATATATTAGTATTTTGTTTATAAATCTAATTGTAGGCAATTCCATTAGTATTTAAAAACCTTGATTCAATTTTATGTTGTAAGCCTCTTCAATTGTAGCTTTGTTGCCGGTTTGTGGTGTTGGAAAATTGATTCTTGTTCAAGTAGAAGTACACTATTTAGCAGTAGGCTTTTGTTTAGGTTCACAGTCAACTTTGAAAGTGAAACTGTGACGTTCATTTTTCATGGATTCTTCTATTAAACTATTACACGTGGCAACCTTCTTTCTGCAGTAAGTACAAGTTATATGATAAAAAAACTATGTCATACTATGTTATGAAACATGAATTTGGCTCTTTTAAATGAGATATCTGTGCTGTTCTGTTGTGTAGGTTGTACGAGCGTGCAACGTATAGTTGCTGATCTTATTCCTCGGTATGCATCATTCTGTTCTACTGCTCTAGAAGCAGCAGCTAGAGTTTCCATCAACATGTATAATTGGAGTCTGGCTATAATCATGAGAGGAGAGGACATGGATAGTGTGGCATACGAAACTGTTAAAGCTTGTATTTTTGGACTGGTTGACATTTCTTGCACGGCATCATCTGAAGCACCAACATCCTCTGTCATTCAGGGCATTTGTTCTGCAGTTTTCTCAAACATTCTTACTTTTTTTGTTTCAACTTTTGAGGGTAAGGATATATATCCAGTGGCTAGCAGAGAAGTTGAAAAGCTTCAAGAGCCAATGGAATTCCTTCGTGAAATGAAGGATGATAAGGAGGACAATGAACCTGTTCTGCATAGGTTATTTAAGCTTCGAGCACTTAGTTTGCTCTGCATATTATTTGCCTTCCCAAAGAACCTACTTGCAGCCTGCTTTGAACTCTTTGTTTCTGGTGGAAATGATAACACTCTACATAGTGGAGCACAGTTCTTTCTCCGTCAGGTGACAAGTCATTTGAATGGTGCTGAGAACGAAAAAAATAATGTTTCAGATGGAGAAACTGATCAATCTTCACCATGTCCAAAATCAGCAAGAACTGGTGTAGATTCTGATGGAAATGATCAAACCAAAACAAAAGCAAATAATGACAAACTAGAAAAAATGGTGTTTGAATCCAATAATTGTTTATTGGGAAAGGTATTGATATTTTAAACTAATTCACAACTTCCAGCAGAGATTATTTCATTATGGGTTCATCTCAGATAGGACAATAGATACAGTGAAAAGTAAGTAAACACTTTTTTTTGTGGGGCACATACCTTGATAAAGCATGAATTGTTTTTTCAACCCTTGATATTCCTAAAGCAACTTTCAGTAAGCACGAGTTACATGTTGCTGTGCTTTGTGAAAATGCTTTGTTGAGACTATAAGTGCTTGAAAAGTAATGAGCCTTTATCAATAGGTTATGTTTTTTGTGCAACCTTAATTGCAAGAATTATTTTGTTGTATGCATGCTGCATATCCACAGATAATAGATTTCTTTTAGATATTGGGGGTGGAAACAGTGAATTTGTTCTGGTCCTAAGCTTCTTCTCCCAACTCATACATAGATTCAGGTAGAGAATTGTTCATTTTGAATGAGAGATGAATCAATTATTTCAAAATTTTAAACATAAATTTCTACAAGAATGCTGAAGACAATTTGGCTTTGCAAATACCTCCTTTTAGAGTTTACTGTAATTGTCTGACTCTATATAAAAAGGCTAAAAGAACTGCTAACAATCTTAATTTCTGATATGCCATTCTATTTTCTAGTATTTGATTTTATGTCAGGTGTGTTGTTTGTCACATGATTGTGATATTTAAACATTCACAAACTTATTAACTCTGGCCTCTCTATGCAGGCAATTAAAAAAGATCCAACCTTGGGAGTTTGGATATTTTCTTATTGTAGAAAATTATCCAGATTACACGGGACACAGGCTACTAAAGAGTTATTATCAATTTTAGAAAATGCAATAGGATCTTTGTCAAAGTTCATTGATGGAGCAGATCTTGAGGAGAATGTCTCGCACGTGTCAAAATATGCAGATATCAGCAGCTGATATGTGGCTAATAAGTACCCTCCTCAGCATGATAGAGTTCTTAATGTTTCAAAGGATATATTGTCAGGAGTTCCTGATAGTTCTTCAGCTGATGCACAGAAAAGAAGTAATGATTCTGCTGAAAATGCTGCAGGTCAACATGTTAGGTCTTTTTGCTCATTGCCACATGAGATAAATGCTCTGCCAAAGGATGGAAGTTGCATTAGTGGAGGGGAGAGGTTGGCCAACTCGAAGAAAATGGATCATGAAAACCAATTCTTGGAGAAGACACCTGATCCAAGAGAATTGAAAAGAAGTCAGTCTATTTTAGGCATTGTGAAGGATTCAGATAGTTCTGGTGCTGGAGCTAAGAAGCACCATCACAGTACTGATATTGGCACGATGGCAAATGCATCTACTTCTGGAGCTGCAACTGCAACATTGTCAGTGCCTGAAGGACACTCAGGTACTGGTGAACTTACACTGGATAAATTCACTAAGCTTTTAGTAAAGCAAGTTGATGCTTCTGTCCCAGAAATGGAGTTGATCAATGCATTTTCTAGATTTGGAGAGGTTACAGGATGGCATTTTGACAGACCAAATGGTCGCTGCTATATAGATTTCCGGTTACATGAAGCTGCAGACCTTGCAAAGTTTCAGTTGCATGGAGCAAGGTTTGGGTCTACAACAATTCAAGTGGAAACTATGAGTAGAAACGTTGGAATTTGGAAGTGCTGCTGACAACGTGCTTTTCTCTCCAATGGTTCCAACGGTGTATGGTGCTAGTGCTGACAAGTGCAACCCTCAAATATCTCAATTGCATTCCTTGATTTCGTTGCTCTGTACTAAGTACAATTTTAATAAAATAAATTCTCACGAAAGCAATAAGCAGAAAAAATATTCAGTTTCCATGAAGGATGAAACACCTTCAAACACTCTCTACATTACTCTATCTGGTAGCTTGTCTGCACCATTTGAAGATGATGATTTGAGGGCTTTGTGCAATCTTGCTGTTGGAAATGTGGGTGCTGTAGTTAGATTGACACGAGTAGGCTTGCAAAGCTCTTGCTGGTTTATAGAGTTTAATAATGTTGATGCTGCTACTACAGCTTTAGGAAATATACAGAGTTGTCCTGACATGTTCCTTCTAGCTGAATTCAGGTATGAACTTCATAAATATCTTCGATATCCATAATTGAAACTGTTTGTCTATACTTTTCGTTTTATAATTGTGTATTTTAGTTAATCTCAGAAACTTCTTGTCCAAGCTTTGCTTAATAAATTTGTATGTGCTATGCACAGATAAAACCGTCTCACTTCAAAATTGAAAATATGTCAGTCTGCTAAAATTTTCTCAAATGTTACTTGTCATCCACTTAGTAAATTTATGGAATTTGGCCTAGTCAATTTGTCATTGTTTCTGACATAGTAAGCTTAGAGATTCAGAATCATAATACCAACTAGATGAGTGAGCAGGTGATTAGGGTTTCAAAATGTGTGTGTAGATGCTATGCGGTTGACATTGCATTCACATATGCGGTCAGTATTAAAAAGTATTTTTTTAAAAATTATGTTGATAACAATGACTATCTTATATACAAAATAGATACTAATCAACAGAGTCAAATTCATGCTCCCATATAGAAATTAGTCATACAAAGAAATATACAAAATATACTAAAATATTTAAATCAACAATAATATATTTTAAGTGCATATGTGGCTGGTACTGTAGGACTAATGCACGTGAGAGAGGATGGAGATGAATCACGTGTGTTTTAAAAACAGTCGGCTTTTCGAAATCAGTGCGTAGCGGAAAAGATTAAGTATGAAAAAGACACAAACGAAAGAGCACAAGTTTTTTTTACTTGGTTCAGAGCCTTCGCCGACTCCCACTCCAAGACCCAGGTTCGTTGGACTTTTCCGATGGGTAATCCACTAAATCTCTCTATTGGTAAACTCCTGGTAGAGTAGTCGAAAAAGTATTAACACCCTACACTTTTCTTTGTAAGAATATGAAATTACAAAAATTGTAAATTCCTTACCAACACTTAGAGTGAAATCTAATCGTGTTCGGGTGTTGGTGTCGGTTTGTCGGCAGTGGTCGGGCGTAGTAGAGTTGTAGTAACTCGAGGACGTAGTAGCAGACTTGGCATAGTAGCTTGTATGTCAATTATGTCTCAAGGCTTGCTCGAACCCTCTTTATAAAGGAAGTTGAGGGCGCCCTCAATCCAACCCAGAGCGCCCTCAATCAGAAGATCTGATCTGATTCGAGAGTTTGGGCCTTTATCTAGTTGAAGGCGCCTTCATCACCATCTAAGACGTCTCTAGTCTGAATTGAGGCGTCTCAGATCCCAGCCAGGGTGTCTCCCAAGCTGAAATCTGATCTTCGTCCCTTATCCTTACCGAGGCGCCCTCAGCCATCCAGAACACCGCCAGTGGGAGCTGAGGTCCCGCGGACTTAGCTAGACTTCATGTCAGGTATCAGCCTACATGGGCTTCAGCCAATTGTTAAGCCCCGCGGACTTAACTAGACTTCCTGCCAGTTATCAACCTACCTGAGCTTCAGTCTGGTGTTAGGTCCTAAGCCTTTCAATCCTGCACACTTGGTAAAAAGGTTAGACAAACATAACATCTAATTTTAACTATTTTTCATACATCAAAACCTAAGTTTGATTATTAGTGCAAACTGCGCAAACAGTTACAGGGGTTCCTTCCAAATTCCTAGGCAACTTAATATGAGGCTTAGGTAGTTGTTTTTTGAAATCGTACGATGAAAAATAGTTATTTCTTTTGGAAAATAGTTATTTATTATCTGAAAATGTAGATGATGTTGTCATCATTATCATCCAACTATTTAGTGTTGGTTGGAAGATCTTATCGCTCTCTTGAACTCTTTTCAAGATTTTTTTGCCATTAACAGCTTTCAATTAACTCATTTTTTTATTACATAAACTAAAGTGTTCTTTAGTCTCCTACCTCTTACTCCTACTTCAATCAATTCAACTTATGTAACTATAAAATTTATCGGTAACGTTTGAATACACCAGCACTACCTCAAACATATTTTCTCTCATTTAATCATTATTGAAGCTACACCTAATGGCTCTTTCTGTGTACAATTTTTTTTATTAAACCCATACATTCATCTTATATTCTAATTCCTTCTATATTAATTTGTTGTACATGTTGTTTCCTGATTATTTAACAATCTGACTGTTCCGTTGTACCGCATTCTCAAGAAATTTTCCTTTCAATTTAAGGGGCATATGACGAAAACACAACACAATTTTCTGTCCAATTCAACTGACCATTCTTTATACTATTAATGATAATTTTACTAGTATTTCTTTCTTGTTTATTAATAAGTCCAAGATATCTAAAATTCTTAAATATGTAACTTTCATATGCCTCTATCTTTATTTGCTTGATTTCCCCCGGGGCTATTGCTTTCTTATTACAACAAAAGGACATCTTTCACCTTTTGGTTCTTCCTAAATTTCAAAGCAAGGACTCCATTCTTTCTGGAGTGTTTAGTGCTTAGTTGGAGCTATTGCGGTATGTAATCCTTTTTGAAGTAGATCAATGAGTTGACTTTTTTATAGAGATTTGTGTAGAATAAATTTGAGTTCAACTAGAATGTTTTGTTAAATGTACAACATTTCACTATAAAAAGGGCCGTCTAGTGCACGAAGCTCTTACCAATGCGGGTCTCAGGAAGGGTCTATGGTGCATAGCCTTACGCTGCTTTGCAAGAGACTGCTTCTGACACTCGAATCCGTAACTGATCCTGTCGCCGAGCGAAATGGAGCCGCTACCGGATGACGGTGTAGAGAGGAGTGACGTGGATGCCGACGGGATGCCCTCGGTCCAGAATGACTCAGCAAGTGGGGTGGGGGATCCTCCGACCGAGTGGAAGAAGAAGTAGCCTGGTGGATCTCCGACGGGATGACCTGAACCTGATGAAGAAGATGACCGTTAGCAACCTAGCCGGGAAGCGTCCCGGCAAGGCCCTCCGACGGTCAAGTCAGTACTCCGGTGAACAAGCAAATAGAGTACTGTAGACGAGAAGCTATGCGCGCGTGTGCGTACCTGCGAACGAGGAGGGGAGGGGCTTATATAGCCGGGGAAAAGGACCAAGTCTGACATGTGTCAGGATCTTCTGACAGGGTCAGAGGACATGGTATGGCTAGGTCGATTTGAGTATGACCTGTGTCAGGATCTTCTGACAGGATCAGAAAATATGGTATGGTTAGGCCGATTTGAGTCTGACATGTGTCAGGATCCTCTGACAGGATCAGAGGATATGGTATGGTTATGTTGATTTGTAACCAACCTTCTTTGTCGTATACCGTTTGTCTTATGTGAGGACAAAGACAGGTTTCTGTAAATCAGAGAGAGTCAGTTCACACGAATGGTGATAGCTTGTTATCTGCAGCGGGTGCAGGTGTATTATCTTTATCCCAGGGTGATCCCAAGAGAGTGCCCGAGTGGACACAGGGACGGCACGCCCGGCTGGATATCAAGTCTGGGTGTAAAGGACTGCCGGGCGGATGCACTCGGATAAACGAGGCGTGTAAGCCTTAAAGCGGTCGGCCGGGTTTGACCGGCTAAACGAGGCGTGTAAGCCTTAATGCGGCCGGGCGGGAATACCCGGCTAAACGAGGCGTGTAAGCCTTAATGCGGTCGGCCGGGTTTGACCGGTCGGATGAACCGCCATATTTATTCTAACCAGCCGCCCTAAGTCCGACCGGCCGGCGGGGGCCCTGGGCCCGGCTAGGGTGTTAAGCTGGCTATCTGTACAATGACGTGGACCCTGAAGTTGGCCAGGTTGTTTGCCACGATGGCTGTCCGTACGGTGCCCAAGATAGGGCGGGATCAATAGCCTTCCCCTCAAGTCTAGTCGAAGGAGGCGATCAGTCCGACTGACTGGACTACAAGTGTGAACAACCATTCTGCGCCCGAGCGATTTGCCCTTTTAATATCCGGCCGGCTTAACACGATGCTCAACAGCTGGTGTTGAGTATGCCTGCCTTGCCCGGGCAGAAGAAGATTGTTAATCGAGAGGGGCGTGGGCCGCCATGCACCTGACTCTTTTTTAACGAGTCCGTCCGGCTGGACGAAGCATGATGGAGGAGCGTGGGCCGCCACGCCTCCCCGACTAACCATTAACATGGTGAGGATGTCCGAATGGGTGAAGATTTTGACCGGAGGAACGTGGGCCGCCACGTGTCCTCGTAAATTGTCCTGCGTAGGCAAAATAGTTATTCCCGACTGAAAGGAGCGTGGGCCGCCACGCGTCCGTATATTATGAATGCGTCCGACCGGACGAGTATTGTTAGTTGATGAGAGATGCTGAATATGTTTGGGCAGGAGAGCGTTTGCCTTGAGTCGCAAGAAATGTGGAGTGCCACGCGCCCCTAGACGATTTTCTCGTGATTGCCCGAGTCAGTCAATTAATGGAGACGCGACATTCTAAGTCGAATGAGGCGATGTGATATACCCGATGCGACCGGCGCCTTAACGGCCTCACCTCCGCTTTAATGCTCCGAGCCACGTGGCGCTCGCTGGTTGGCCGACCGGGATGCGATCTCTCTCCATGATTACGAGCTTTTAATGGCCATTAACGCGCGTAATTCTTTCCGCCACGCGGCAGCTTCCGGTTGGCCGACACGACGACGCGCCCTGTCGCCGATGCAGGCGGCGTCAGCACCTGCGGCGCGTCTTTTCGAGGCTGATTCGTGGGACGCTTCAATGGCATGGATGAGGCGATCTCCGTACACGTGGATCGCCATCGGACGGTCTCCCTTCTTTTCGGCCTAACTATAAATAGGCCTTCCTCTTCGCCGAAACCCTCATTTGCCTCTCCACTGTTCTCCCTCTAACTCGGTGCTTCTCGCTGCTTGCCGCCGTCTTCGCGTGTCGCCGTCGCCCTCGTGCTTCTCCGCCGGTTAATCCTTTCCAACATCCCCTACGGTCAGATTCTCCCTTTTCTTCCCTTTCTTTCTGCTCCATGGCTGCCCCTACGTGGTATACCTCTGTCGAGTCTTCCCTTCACGACGAGACCATCTCCGATCTCCGACTGGCCTATGATGTCCCTGAAAACTACCACATCGTCGTTCCTACCAAGGCCGACCGACCACACAAGCCCCCAATCGGCTTCTTTGTGTTTTTTCGGGACCAACATATGTCTGACCTGCGCTACCCTCTTCATCCCTTTCTTGTAGACTTCTGTAACTTCTTCCATGTGCCTATCTTCCAGCTCTCTCCCAACGCCATTGGCATATTGTTCTCTTTACCCTTTACCGAGTCCCCCTCCGGCCGGAGATTCTTTATTTCTTTTATTACCCGAAGAAACAGGAGGCCGGGAATTTCTTTCTCCAAGCCCGGGCCAAATTGTCCATAGTGGAGAATATTCCTTCCTCGAATAAGGGATGGAAAACCCATTTCTTCTTCATAAGCCCCCCGACCAGCCCCGGGTTCCCGATCGGATGGGTTGAAGACCTGCCCCTTATAGCTCCCTTAAAAAATTTTAAATCCGACCCCTTATTTACCCTGGCTGTTTCTCGACTCGGGGGCCTTTGCTTCGACGGCATGAAACTTCTCAATGACGCCGTCTTGTACATATTTGGGCTGAGCCGAGTGCCTGCCGCCCTGCCCGGCACCTTCTGTAAGTCATTTTTTGTTTCGTACTACTTTCTCCCTAACTCAATATCCTATGATTTTGCAGCCGAGATGATGTGGGAAGCGGCCCTCGATGAGGCCATGGGCCTGGCAGACGAAGAGTTAAACGCCCGGGCGGCCGAACAACTGCGTCTGCGCCAGGCCGGTCTGCCCGACCAACCTCCGATTCCTGAGAGCGCGGAGCCCGCCCCTCAGGCACCTGCCCAACCAGCGGTGACTGGTTCTAGGGAGCCGGTCGGCTCATCCAAACCTTCTGCTCCTGCAAGATCTTCCGGTAAGCAGAAGGTTCAGCCTACCATGCAGAAGTCCCTGCCTTCCAAGCGGAAGGCCAGCGCTTCTATTCGCATAGAGGAACCGACGGAGGTAGGTCGGTCCTCTTCTGATTCTCCCGACCCGCAACCTTTGAAGAGGCGCCCGAGGACTTCTGCGTCGGGCTCTCAATCTCAACCTGCAGAGGCAACTGCCAGCCCGGCTGGAGCGAGCCGGTCGGCTGGCGCACCGGATTCGCCTCGCTCGGGAGGACGCCGCTCGCAGCCGTGTGCCTATGGCGTATATCTCCCCTCGGTCGACCCAGCGACCCCCAGTGAAGTCCAGCAGCGGCTTACCCTTTACGGGGAATTGGCGGACTGCTGGGAGCAGGGTATGAGGGAGGGGACTTCCAGACCCCCGATCCGACTGGCCGACCAGTTCTTTCAGGACGCTACTCATGTAAGTCTGCTGCTTCGATGCTTAATTTTCTTGCTTCTTTCTAACATTTTTATTGTAGTTTTGGGCCTCCTGCTCGAGCGTCGCCTATTCCTTGGTCATCAACGCCAGGGGACGCCGAGCGGCCGAACGGCGGCTCGAGGAAATGGAGCTCCGCCAGTCGCACGCTAACTTTCCGGCCGGCGAGGAGGGTACAGCTATTCTCCGCTCGGAGATACTGGACCTTAAGGAAAAACTCCGTTCCGCCGAGGCGCTGCTGACGGAGGAAACCACCCGAGCGGAGGCAGCCGAGCGGGCGTATGCCCGATCTTCCTCCCTGCACGCAACCCTTGAGCAGGAGAGGAAGAAGGCTCTGGCCTGCAGCGCCGTGCCCGCTCGGACCTCGACAAGAAGGCTGTCGAGGCCCAAGCCTTGAAGGCGGAGCTAGACAAGATGATGAAGTCCTCGGAGGAGCTCCAGACGACCCTGAACGAAAAAGAGCAGGAGCTGGCGACTCGGGAGTCGGACTTGAATGCCAAAGAGAAGGCTTTAGACATACGAGGAGACGAGCTCCATTTGTCTGAAGGAAT
>JAGFNQ010007084.1:0-98679 GCA_024364735.1 Boesenbergia rotunda | reverse complement strand
TGACTTTATTCTGGGCGGCGCTGTGGTCTTTTGCTGCTTCACGGCCGCGCACCCGGGTGCACGTGCAATTGATGCTCTGCTACTTCTGGCCGGACTCCCTTTAAGTCTTTCGCCGACCAGGCAAATACGTCTTGATTCCGAGCGAGGGAGTCGATTAGGGATTGCTTCAGCTCCTCAGAAAGTCCCACAGCAATTTGTATCTTGGTATCTTCCCGCCCGGGCAAAAGTTGTACCTCTTCTTTGTCTTCCCGCAATTCTGCCTAAGGGGAGGCTTGCACCATGTTGCAACTGCTACCTGCCCGCCTTGCCTTTTGACCTCCCGAGCGGACATCATCAGCATAGCAGCGCCGGGCCACGGTCTGATTGCCCTTCACCTCGCCGACTCAGTCGCCGACCGGAAATTTCACCTTGAGGTAGTAGGTGGATACTACCGCTTTGAATTCGTTGAGAGCCGGTCGACCGAGAATGGCATTGTAGGCAGCTCGCGCATCCACAATCAGAAACGTGGTCCATCGGGTTCTCTTGAGTGGCTCTTCTCCAAGTGAGACGGCTAGCCGTATCTGTCCGATCGGCTGTACTTCATTTCCCGTGAATCCGAACAGAGGAGTAGCCACCATCTCCAGCTGCGATAATTCAATTTGCAGTTGATCGAAAGCTCGTTTATATAAAATGTTTACCGAGCTGCCGGTGTCCACAATGGTGCGATGGACTTCGTAGTTGGCGATGACAGCCGTGATGACCAGCGGGTCGTCGTGCGGTACCTCCAATCCTTGTAAATCCTGTGGCCCCCAGCTGATTTGGGGCCCTTGAGCTTGAGAGGCGCTGACTCCGACTTGGTGAATTTCCAGTCGGCGCACCTGCGTCTTTCTAGCCCGGTTGGAGTCGCCTCCGGTCGGCCCGCCGGAAATCACATTGACACCTCCGCGGACGGCGTTCTGGTGATTCGCTTGATCTTCGTCAAGTTCCTCCGCCTCTTCCTGCTCGGGCTGAGGAAACAATTGCCGAGCGGCGGGGGTATCATGCCTTTGTCTTTGTTGGGTTGTGGCTCCCTGACCACGCCCGCGCCCCTGCGGGGTTTGTCGTCCTTGATCTCTGCCGAGTGGGGTCCGAGCTCTGCCGCCCGCTCGGCAATCTTCAGTGTTGTGCGTATTACACTGGTGAAACGCACAATACGGTGCCCATCTGTTGGGCCAATTCCCCTGTGCCACCTGCACTTGCTGGGGTCTCATTCCCGACCGATCGGCCGGTCGGGGACTGCGAATTGGTCCTCCTGGTGATCTGTTGTGTTGAGGTGCTGGTTGTGGGCTAACTATCACTTCCTTCCTCCGGGCGGCTTGCGCTTCCTCTACATTGATATACTTAACAGCCTTCCCGAGCAGGCTGTCGAAATCCTTCGGTGGTTTCCTGATCAGGGACCGGAAGAAATCACCCTCTTGGAGCCCTTGTGAGAAGGCGGTGACCAGTACTTCGGGCGTCGTATTGGGCACCTCTATAGCTACTCCATTGAACCTCTGGATGTAGGCCCGGAGTGATTCTTTCGGACCTTGCTTCAGAGCGAACAAATTGAGGCTGGTCTTATGGTGCCTCCGACTGCTTGCAAAATGTTGCAGAAACAGCCGCTTTACCTCCGCGAAACTCCCGACTGATCCATCCGGGAGTCCATCGAACCATCGTTGAGCCTGCCCGGAGAGGGTTGTCAGGAAAGCGCGGCATTTGACGCCCTCCGGGTATTGGTGCAACAGGGCGGCGCTCTCAAACTTCATGACGTGCTCCTCGGGGTCACTGGTTCCCGAGTACTCAGGCATAGTGAAGAACCGTAGATGCTTGGGGACGGGATCTCCAAGAATTTGTGGAGAGAAAGGGCTGTGAGTCGGGTGGGCCGCAGCGGGGTCGGCCAACCCCTTCCCTTTATCGGGGCGTGCCTGACGTGCCCGGCTGGACGCTGAAGCTTCGGTCGGGGCCGATTGGGCCTCGTTCCGAAAAAGTGCTTTGGGAAATTTAGGAATGAAGGGGTCGGGCTGAACAACCATACCTTCCGCATTTCCCCGCATAGAGGGCCCAGGGGGCCGGGCCCCTTGACTACCGGTTGGCGGATGCGATTGCTGTGCCTTCTGTGTCCGGACAACCATCAGCATTTCGTATTCTTCTGGCGAAAGAGTAACCGTCAGTGGATTGGGGTTTTCCATTCTTCGCTCTCGATCAGGCGGAAAGCCCTCCTTCTAGCGCCAAATTTGATCCTGTCGCCGAGCGAAATGGAGCCGCTACCGGATGACGGTGTAGAGAGGAGTGACGTGGATGCCGACGGGATGCCCTCGGTCCAGAATGACTCAGCAAGTGGGGTGGGGGATCCTCCGACCGAGTGGAAGAAGAAGTAGCCTAGTGGATCTCCGACGGGATGACCTGAACCTGATGAAGAAGATGACCGTTAGCAACCTAGCCGGGAAGCGTCCCGGCAAGGCCCTCCGACGGTCAAGTCAGTACTCCGGTGAACAAGCAAATAGAGTACTGTAGACGAGAAGCTATGCGCGCGTGTGCGTACCTGCGAACGAGGAGGGGAGGGGCTTATATAGCCGGGGAAAAGGACCAAGTCTGACATGTGTCAGGATCTTCTGACAGGGTCAGAGGACATGGTATGGCTAGGTCGATTTGAGTATGACCTGTGTCAGGATCTTCTGACAGGATCAGAAAATATGGTATGGTTAGGCCGATTTGAGTCTGACCTGTGTCAGGATCCTCTGACAGGGTCAGAGGATATGGTATGGTTATGTCGATTTGTAACCAACCTTCTTTGTCGTATACCGTTTGTCTTATGTGAGGACAAAGACAGGTTTCTGTAAATCAGAGAGAGTCAGTTCACACGAATGGTGATAGCTTGTTATCTGCAGCTGGTGCAGGTGTATTGTCTTTATCTCAGGGTGATCCCAAGAGAGTGCCCGAGTGGACACAGGGACGGCACGCCCGGCTGGATATCAAGTCTGGGTGTAAAGGACTGCCGGGCGGATGCACTCCGATAAACGAGGCGTGTAAGCCTTAAAGCGGTCGGCCGGGTTTGACCGGCTAAACGAGGCGTGTAAGCCTTAATGCGGCCGGGCGGGAATACCCGGCTAAACGAGGCGTGTAAGCCTTAATGCGGTCGGTCGGGTTTGACCGGTCGGATGAACCGCCATATTTATTCTAACCAGCCGCCCTGAGTCCGACCGGCCGGCGGGGGCCCTGGGCCCGGCTAGGGTGTTAAGCTGGCTATCTGTACAATGACGTGGATCCTGAAGTTGGCCAGGCTGTTTGCCACGATGGCTGTCCGTACGGTGCCCAAGATAGGGCAGGATCAGTAATCTCTAGGTCACATGACAACAACTTTATCATTGTGTAAACACTCCCCTTCAAAACATTTCACTATAAGTAAAAGAAAAAAAATGGTTTTTACGAATTTGAAAAATTCTATTAAAAGATCAAGGTACAGAAGCAATCTCTACTGCTTTAAGCTTGCATACAGCCATGTCACACTATATGTAGTGGACCATTGAATGCTTGCAATGGTGGCAGCCTAGCATGGTAGTCATCCATCAGTGGAACCCTAGCACACAGTAGCCATGCCAGCTCATAACTAAACACACTTTAACTTTCCCATTGGTGGAAGCCGAGCACGCTACATGTACTTTTACTTCATTCGATTCCCTCATGAATTCTAGCATTTCATTTACAGTACATGCTTTAACTTTTCTCTTAAGTCCTACCTTTTGGTCTAATTTTTTTATCACGAAGATTTCTCTTTATTGTAGTTAATCTTCATGAGAACTGTTTAGTTTTTCTCTAACTCATTTCTCTGTGTCTCTCTTGTATAACTCATGATAAGTGTTTTTTTTTCTTGAAGTTTTACTCATCAGGCTGGATAATCTCTTTTTGAAATCTTAATAAACTAATGCTGTGTTGAAGTATTCATGTCCCTCCAACCTTTCGCAGGAATACTGGAATCCCTATGTATCATGGAGAATCAACCACACCAAGGTCATTAAATGCCTTGGGATATCCACTGTCTCCTGGAGAATTTGGGTCTGCTGGTTTTGAAAGTAAACCAGGAAATCCTTATGTTAGATCTTTTGCAAATAAACCTGACATTGGTCACCGCCATATGCCAGTATCCCCAAGAGTTCATGTAGACAATTTAGGAATGCAGTTGCAGCATGGCCAAGTGTTCCAGTCAAATTGGAATCCTACTACTGGTGCTGAAATTCGTGAGATGCCCATGGATGTATCATTCCCTGGTGAGTACTGCATTGAGGTGGCTTGAATTTCCTGTCCATTTCCATATATTCTTACTAGCTCTTCACTTTATCAATGATTGACAACTAGGTCCAGCAACGAATGCTATTGACAGAAACTGGCATTACATGAAACAAGAAAATGAGCCACAGATATTTGGTAAGGGGAGCATACCCAACCGTCCTAGCATTACACGTAGTGGCTCTGTCATACCACTGCCATTACCAGCACCTTTGGTGCGCCCTGTCTATTTCAATCCAAGTAATTGTTGGGATAGTTCTGGTCGAGGTCCTCCTTTAAGCCGAATTCCGACAGGAATGATGCTCCATGATAACCGTAATATTAATACATGTCCTGTGCCTTTTATACCCTCTTCTATTACTCCACTTTCACAATTGCCAGGTGGTGCCATGCAGCAGAGACTTGATCAAGTAGTGAATGTTCCTCCTTTACCAAATATAGTCCCACCACCTCCTCTCCCATCAGATGTGGCACCTCCATTACCTTCATCTCCACCTCCACCACCACCCTCACAGCCACCCTCTGTTCCACCTCCTCCAAACTCTCCTCCTTTGCAACAATCCAAGGATTTCCTCTTGCGAGCGAGTGTATCATCTTCTCACTATCAGTGGCAAGGCAATCTTACAAAAAGTGGTGTTCACTATTGCACAATTTATGCAGTTAGAGAGGACTCTGTTGCCTGTAAATATTCAAACACATTATCAGAGCCAGCAGAGTAAGATTTAATGTTTCATATTTGATTCTGTATCTGATGGTTATGCAAAGTTTTAATGAGTTTTCTCTTCTCGCGATGTTGCAGTTGGCCTCTTAGGTTAGATGTAACAAAGCGCACAGACATTCATCATGTTAAGTCAACTTTTGCAAACACTCCACCGCACAAAATTCAAGACTTCACTTCGTATTTGAGACAAAGGGATTATGCTGGAGTGATAAAGCTTTCCGCGAGCAAGTCCATGTGGACAAGATTACTCTTTATTCTCCCCTACTCGCTTGACACTTGCTCCTTGCTGGCCATTGCACCTCAACCAGCGGAATGCCTGATTGCTTTGGTTCTGCCAAAAGGAACAAATGCTAGGGGAGAGGCTCTCTCTCATATGTGGGTGCGCAGGGGGTACAAATCTAGGGCCTGGGTTTGTACTGAACCAAGTGAACTTGTGTGCATGCACGACCCGTGCACGTTGAATGTCCGATCGGTCAGGGCAAAAATTGCCTAAGCAGATGAACCAATATTTTTTTTATAGTAACGACACGGTCTCTCAACACCTTTGGCGGTCAAATCAACATTTGACGGCCCAACAACCTGGCCTATAGGCCCAACAACCTGGCCCGTAGGCCCAACAACCTGGCTGCCAAATCAACATTTGGCGGCCCAACTATGTCGTCGACCAACAACCGATGTCGACGACCAACAACCGTGTCGTTACTCACTAGGTCTTTCCACCCATGGCCAGTGGATTTTTGCCTTTCTCAGGATTCGAACTCTAGACCTCCAGGATAAGTACTAGAGTTTATGAATTGGTATCAGGATTCATAAACTCTAGTACTTATCCTGGAGGTCTAGAGTTCGAATCCTGAGGAAGACAAAAATCCACTGGCCAGGGGTGGAAAGACCTAGTGAGTAACGACACGGTTGTTGGTCGTCGACATCGGTTGTTGGTCGACGACATAGTTGGGCCGCCAAATGTTGATTTGGCAGCCAGGTTGTTGGGCCTACGGGCCAGGTTGTTGGGCCTATGGGCCAGGTTGTTGGGCCGCCAAATGTTGATTTGGCCGCCAAAGGTGTTGAGAGACCGTGTCGTTACAATAAAAAGGCGCCTTTTTATTGTAACGACACAGTCTCTCAACACATTTGGCGGCCAAATCGACATTTGACGGCCCAACAAACTGGCCCCTCGGGCCCAACAACCTGGCGGCCAAATCAACATTTGACGGCCCAACTATATCCTCGACCAACAACCGATGTCGACGACCAACAACCGTGTCGTTACTCACTAGGTCTTTCCACTCATGGCCAGTGGATTTTTGCCTTCCTTAGGATTCGAACTCTAGATCTCTAGGATAAATACTAGAGTTTATGAATCCTAATACCAATTGAGCTGTGAAGCATTCTTATGCGTTTTTGTATTGATTGTTTGTGCTGTGAAGCATTCTTATGCTTTTTTTTAAAAAAAAAATACATCTTGTACTTTTGACTTTTACCCGTTATTGTTTAAATTAAATTTAACAATATACATAAAACAGATCAAATATAATCCTCATATTTGAATATCAGATTCTATTAGTTTGTATTCCGGAAGGAATTGATGTCGACGATTAATCATCAGGGTTCAGCTCATGAAAATGTTGACGAGAGAGGAGAATTTTCCACCCTGTGAGATTAACATGAGTGTTAGGGGAACACGTCGGAGGTTGTCCAGCAGAGCCTATTTCGATGCTCAAGTCAGTACCTAATCTTAGGAGATGGAAGAAAGTAAGAAGAAACGTATGAGTTAGAATGTGCATAACCCCTTCATTTGAGGGGTTGTAGTACCTTTTATACCTGAGATGGTCATCACACATGTCCCACGTTCTTCTTCACGTCCCCTTAATTATCGGTTACAAGATAATCTTTGTAACTGCCGTCGCAGTCATTAAGTCTAGACTGTTGCGATGATTAAGGCTTTAATGACCGCGTCTTTAGTGTCATGATTATCCACAGATCCGAAGAAAGGGGATTGTTACTTGAAGTCGAGTGACCCTTGGGCTCCGTTACCCCGAGGTGTTCTCGAGGGCCTTTGGCCCGGAGGGTTCCCGGGCGTTTGCCTTCCCGAGGTGATGTCGGGGTCTGCTCTCCCAAGGTGACCTCAGGCGGGTGTCCTTCTAGAGCGATCTTCAAGACTATGTATACTCGAGTTGATCTCGAGAATCCACCTTTCCAAGGGGATCTCGAGCGTCGAGGAAAAAGAGTCATCCCGACTCGATAAATCTTGTCATATAACTTTTTCAATTTACATATCAATCATGGGATGCTCAACCCCATCAATGTACATACCCATATTCAAACAGATCAAAGAGTTGATTACAAAATTACTTAAATTAGCCTAAATTATCATCAGTAATTAGATCCCATCTTTGACCAATCCTTACGAATCATCTATGATTAGATATTTGTCATGATTCAATATTATTATATTAATATTTTTAAAAAATTATAAATTTATAAAATCATTATTGTGCCGAAGCATGTTGTTGTATTTATTAAAAATAATTTTATAATAAAAAATTAATTAATATATAAAATCATTTATTAAATGAATAAAAATTTCTAATCCTTCTTTTAATTATTAAAAAATATTAATACAATAAAATTACTGTTAAATAATTAACTACCATAAAAAAATAATAAAAATTATAGTTAGTTGATTAAGATATATGGTTTTAATTTTGGAGATCGTTTACTAATAATATTTCTTAACATTTATTTAAAAAAACCAATTTTATTTTTTTAAAAAAATATATAAAAGTCAGCGGGTCAATATAATTGTCGGTTCGATGGTTAATTTGGACTCAAAACATAATCAATTACCTGACAAATTATGATTCCGACCCAAGAACTAGGTCAATAGGTATCCGACCTGGGTCAGATCTAACCCTAATAGATTCTAAAATATTATAAAATCTTTTCACTAGTCGGTGAAATTAGTACTATATGGATGTTTGATATAATAAAGATTGAGATCAATTCACATATCTCGTTGGTGGTCTAATAATACATCGTGGATAAAAGATTTCTGTGACTTATTTTTTCTAGAATATATGAATCGCCTTGCCCGGGAGGACTCACTAAGTGACAGTTGCCTTTTGCTATAATAAAATCTTACAAAGTCAACTCAATCATTCATGTTCAGCCATAACACAAATCTCCGAGTGATGCATTTCACCGTGCACCACGTTAGGGGGCTTGGTATATATATATATATATATATATATATATATATATATATATATTTGATGAAAGATAAATTATGCCATCAAGAAAAGTATTACAAACATATGTCCTAAAATAGTTAATCATTTTTATGAAGTATCAGATCCAGGTGGTTATCCAAGATATGCCCCTATATGTATATGTATGTATACTCTCACAGTACTAACCTCTAAAATACATCATCCCCAAAATATCCCATCACTGCTACATCCACTCATCATTTATCCACTCATACGTCTGTGGCGCGTATAGGCCTTGTCTAGTCCGTCAATCTCCTACCTCCTGCTGTCCTGATCTCTGCTCCAATAGGTGCTTGCGTGGGTCAATGTCGATCTACTATAGTTTGAAGCAAGCTAGGTCTGCTCTGGTGATGCATAGTCAGTCTATCAAACATAGCTGGCCCCTGTCCTCCAACTGAATCACTAAATCAAGCATGAAATCGATCGTAGAGGTAAGCTATGTCAGCTAAGCTATGTCAGCTACTATAAAGCATCATCTGGGCATCATCTGACTATCCCTCACTATCACTGTCCACTGATCCTCATCGGTGCTAGTTTGGTCCTGTAGCATGAGATCGATCGTCAAAGCTGTGTAGGTGAGCTGTCTCATCAGATATTGCATGCTCAACCCTCAAGTCCGCCTACTGCCTCCACCTGCATGCTCACTAGCCATATGATCCAATAGCATGAGATCGGTCGTCGCACCCACTCTTAGCAAGTGGTCAGTTATCAACGGATTTGTCATGCTTTTACCACGAGCCATTTGCTACGGGCTAGATAGGTCATTTTGGTGAACTATTCACCCTCTTGGGCTTTTTGGCAAAGCCCCAGCCATCAACAGATTTGGTATATCTTTATCGCGAGCCGTTTGCTGTGAGCTAAATAGGTCATTCTGATGGGCCTATTCATCATCCTCACCCACTCTTCCAACCAATCAAAAACTGCATGCAGTACATCATCACGCGACCCATCACACCATGCAAGACTACAAGCACTCACATACATGACACTCACGTATAACAACATACTCTCATAACACTCACGTATCACAAGAACATAATGACTACATGTACTCGCATAGACACACATAGCTCATCACACTCATACACATATATACACAAACACTTGACACACATATATACACATACATAAGACATCACTTATATGCACACAAAGTCCTAGTTGACCAAGTTAAATCCTAGTCAACTCGCCTTAAAACCCCGGTCAAAACAGGTCCATTTGACCTGGTTAACTTTTTTTTTCCAAATGGTTGACTAGGTCAAACCCTGGTCAACGCTCCACCTAAATCCTGGTCAAATCAAGTCCAATTGATCAGGTTAATCCTTGGTCACGTGACTCCAAAAAACTGGTCAAATCATATCCAGTCAAAACTGGTTGACCAGGTCAAATCTTGGTCAAACCAAGTCCAATTGACCAGGTCAAACCTTGGTCAACGAGCCTAAAAAATCCTGGTCAAACTAGGTCCAGTTGACCAAGTCAATCCCTAGTCAGCGCCCCTTTAAAATGCTAATCAACCCAAGTCCGGTCAAGCCTGGTCAATCTGGCTGACCAGGTCAACATGTCTCCAAAATTTGCTTAAACCAGGTACAATTAACCAGGTCAAACCCTAATCAACCAACCTAACAAATCCCGATCAAACAAGTCTTATTAACCAGGTCAAACCTTAGTCAACATTTTTTTTACATCACTCACTCTCTTAATGGTAGTCACTCGCTCACATAACTCCTCTTAACCTCACATAACTCACTCACACTCTCATACACACACTTATACATGCTATACCCTCTATACACATATAACAATAGTACATGGGATGCTAGCGTAGCGCCGAATTTGAGATGATATCCAGTGATCTATAGACGTGGGTCTGGATCTTCCGATAAGCAGTGCCTATCTCAAACGTCTAACCCTCAAAACGTGCATGATTCCGACCCTCCCAAACATATTGCACCATGGCTGCCATGGCGACGTGGCGTGCCTACATCAACACTCTTGTACCATGGTATCGTCGTGCAAATGTACGCAACATCCTCCTATATGTCATCATCTCATGTGTTATATGCAACCATAATATGACATGATCCTAGAGTTGTCTTAGCTAGAGGCATCCAAAAAACATGTGCTCCTGGGTCTCCTCCTCTAATCTACAGAATGCACAGATCCTGTCGGCATCCTCTAAGTAATGTTGTGGTCTGTAGTGGGTAGTCTATGGTGTGCTAGTAACCACAGTGTGAATCAATGACTAGGCTGTATTTGCTTTCTCCATACTATCTTTGTCCATGACATACGCGGTCCTGCCTCCCAAAAGAAATCATACGCTCGTGTGACCCCTCTTCCATCAAAACTATGTGAGCAAACCACTCTGTCAACGTGTGCTGCGCTGCGCCTACAGAGCCCACTGCAAACACTATCTGATCTCGTAACTACGTCGGCTTCTTTAATAGGGGTGAATTAGCGCTCGTAGGCTACCATCTCCATATGTCTGTGGTCTGTAAGTAGGTATGATGGACCCATCTGACGGTGATCGAAGGTCAACAAGAGGGGGGTGAATTGCCCCTGAAAATAGAAAACTCTATCTTTTGTTTCGTCTTAAACAAAGACGTTTGTTAGTTAATGCAAATAATAAATAACATTAAAAGTATAGCAAACTTAAAAGAAAGAGGCAGTCGGAATTTTACTTGATTTACAACCAGGGAGGTTGCTAAACCAAGGTAAAATATAGCTCGTATCTCCTGAATAAACTCCTTCGGGCGAATAAGCCTCTTACATAAGAAAAAGTTCAAAAAAGAAAATGAAAAGTATACAGAACTTGTTTGCTAATGCTTGAGATGAACGAGTGAATTGAATCTGAGCTCTAGGGGCCTATTTATAGCCCCAGACAAACTTATCCGTTTGTTGATGTGGTAGTACTGGGGCGCCCGAGTGCTCCAGAGTGTCTGACACATGGCCTGAGAGTTATCCACACTGCAACGATCACAAATGACTAGCTTTGTTGATAAAACAGTCTCTCGGGCGCCTGTATGCACAGGGGCACCTGAGTGCTCGGGCGCCCGAGACCCCTGGCGCCCGTATCCATACAGGTGCCCGACAAGCCTTTGGTCAACAGCACGTTGACCAAATTTTAGCGGATCTTCTTTGGGTGATTTCTGGCCAACCGGAGTTAGGCTCACCGGAATCTGACTCCGGCCTTTCGCCTCTCGAGCGTCCTTTCTTCTGGTTTCTCGTCCCTCAGATGTCGCGCACATCCTTCTCACTCTACCAGTGTACTCTTCCGCAGCTTCAGCATCCCTCAGATGCACCGAGCTCATTGGCTCACTTTTCCGTACAATCCTTTTTGTTCACTGTGTCTTACGTTCAACTTCCTCCGCTCCTAAGTTCCTACACACTTAGACAGAGGGATTAAAAATACCAGGACCTAATTTAAATCAGTTGACTACATCAAAACCAACCCCGGGTACTTACACCATCTAACTCACAGAGCATCCTGCTTATCCTATATACACTATAGCACTTTAATGAGTAGAGATGAATTCTATGTTGTTAGTTCTCTGAACCCCAAACTCTCTTCCTCTTTAGGTTTGCACATTTCAGTCCAGGCTAGGGGGGGGGGGTTTGTTGTCCACATGAAACCCCTACATAAGTTGTAGATACAATCCACTACTCTTTGGGGCAACGACAATATTGAGATCCAGTAACACTCTACTCCTTGCAACACAAACTGTATCAACTGAGCTTTCTCTGCATAAGAGAGAGTTTTTTCGGTCTTACATCTATCTTTTTCGTACAGTGCATCAATCAATGGGCTGTAATATGCAATTTTAAGCTTTTCCGATGCCAAGGGAACCCCTAAGTATCTGTAGGGCATGCACCCCTCCTGGAACCCCGTGATGGTAAGTAGCTCATGCCGTGTGCTTCCCCCAACTCCTGCCATATAAATACATGATTTTCTTAAGTTTGGCCTCATCCCTACCATACTTCCAAAGTTCTTTAGACAATCCATAAGAATGGCCTGGAGAAAAGTAGAAGGTCATCTACATACGCAAGGTGTGCAATCCGAAGTTCTTGGCACTTTCGATGGAAATGGAAGTCAACCCTCATTGTTACCCAGCTCAACATTCTTGCTAGATATTCCATGCATATCTCAAACAAGTAGGGGGAGAGGGGATCATCTTGCCTTAAGCCTCGAACTCCTCTGATTTGACCATACATGCCTCCATTGATGGATAGGGTGAAACTGATTGTCGTGACACATTCCCTTATCTAGGATGTGAACCTTGGGGGAAATTGCATCCCCTCAAGTGCTTCCAATAGGAAATCCTAATGCATTGTATCAAAAGCCTTTTGCAGATTAACCTTCAATGTGGCCCTCGATGAGATCCTTTTCCTAGCGTAATTCCTCATCAACTCCTATGCTAGATGCATATTGCCCGTAATAGTCCTACCTTTGACGAAAGTTGCCTGGGCTGGATGGAAAAGCTGCTCTGCTACCACTACTAGTCTAGAGGCCAAAACCTTCTATATAGTCTTATAGAAGACCGTACAACATGAGATGGGTCGAAAATCTGCCACCTTGCTTGGTTGGGGTACCTTCGGGATTAGAGAAATGAGTGTATGGTTCCACTGCTTAAGTAATTTCTCATGTCTGAAAAATTCTTTCACTGCTGCCACAAAATCTATTTTGATGACCTCCCATGAATTCTCGAAGAATTTTGCTCCATATCATCCGATCTGAGGGCCTTTTGATCCCCGATGCTAAATAGTGCAGTTTTGATTTCCTCCTCTATGGGTTCCACTTGCAGGCCTATTTGCTGCTCCATAGTGACCAGCTTGCCATAGCTAATACGTCCCGCTGCAGTGGTGCTCTTTGGTTGCTTGTACTGTGCAGCTCTGCAAAGGTGGCTTGGAACTCCTCAACAACTTCTGCTAAGTTAGTGGTGATGTCTCCATTCCTCTTTTCTAATACCACAATTTCTCTTCTTCTGTTTGTCCTTTTTACTAATGCATGGAAGTAGGTTGTGTTTCGATCAGCCTCCTTGACATATTTACATTTTGTTTTTGGGCACAGAATAGGTAATCAGCGTGGCTTAGCTGTGCTGCCCTTTTTTGGATTTGCTTGTAATTCTCCTCAAACGTGCCTGAGGTGTAACCCAATTGCTGCATTCGGTGGAGCTCTTCTTGCGCTTGGTTTGGCCTCTCTTTGATGTGCTGGAAATGCATGGAGCCTATTAGACTGCCAAAATTCTCCTTTGAGCCTGTTCAATTTTTGTTTGAGTCTGAATTGTGTTATTTCCCTTGTAATTTCTGCTTCTAGGTTGGCCCAAGTGTTTCTCACAATTGAATTGTAGCTTTCATGGGTGGTCCACATGTTGTAATACTTGAATGGCTTGTGAATCACTTCCCCTTCCCCCATGATGATCACTAGGCATGGTGTGTGGCTGATATGTGTCCCGACGTGTAGAATTCGGCTATGCCACTCATATTTACTTCCATCCATGCTTTGTTGACCATGCACCTATCCAATTTGCATGAGATGCTGCATTTGACCAGTGTATGTGCATCCTACTTGTGGTAGATCCTCAAGTCCATTTTGCAATACACAGTCCTGAAAATCTATAATGTGATAGGATGTGACTTGCCTTCCTCCTTTCTTGTCCCCAAAAGTTAATGGAGAGTTAAATCCCCTAGCAAGAGCCAAGGTAGTTGAAGGTTAGTTCCAATGGCACTGATTGCTTCCCATAGTCTCCTTCTTCCAATTATTTTGAGTTGACCATATACAAATGTGATGGCATACTGTTTTTGTGTCATTTTGCAAGTGACAGTTCCATGTATGTGCTATCCGACCCAATATTGTACTTGAAATGTGATTTTGTTGGGGTCCCATATTACCATCATCCTACCCGTTGATGATCCAACACTTATATGATGATACATTTCAAGGCCATGGATCTTCTGCCTTTATCTTCTGGAATGTCATCTCAGTTAACTTTGTTTCCATGATTCCCATTATCAACAGAACATGCCTCAGAAAGAAGTTTTGCACCTCTTTCTGCTTGGTGGCTTGGTTGAAGCCCCTCACATTCCATGAGGCAATCTTCATGAGGATGTAGATGGCCTAAGCCGTCCAGCTACTCAATTCCGTGTTTGCACTCCATCATCCATACCATTCTCCTTGATGATTATTGATAGTCCTAAATCATTTTTTGCTGCCACTTTTGTTTGTGTTCTGGGGTCGTTGTGTGTGTTGTGCTTGCAAGTGCCCTATTTCTGTTTGTAGCTTGTTGCTTTCTTACATGTAAATCTGTCATGCTCAGCTCTAAGCCTGCTATCTTCTTATAGCTTGCATGCGGCGGCGGTCGCAACCAGGTGCTCTTGTTCTTTGTCCCCACCGTAGATGACGATGAGGAAGACGGAGATAGCTATCTGATCTTGTCATCTTTTTGTCCATTGCCAAGGGTAGAATTTCCTGTGATACTAGGGCATGCGAAGGTGGCTACATAACAGGCACAAGACTGTGTTATCGCGCTTGAGCAATCGAGCCCACTCCAGGCTAGATCTTCCAGGTCTAATAAGATCCTCGAAAGACTGACTTCAACACTAGCCAAATCCAAGGCTCGCTAACGAATTAGCCAAAGGAACTCGAGATTCCAAATCGAGAACTCAAGTCAATATTCCCAGACAGGATTGACAAGTCAGGTCCGTCAAACCCAACTCGGGGCCCCCGATCTAAGTGGCGTGGCTAGGGGGCGTGACCCACGTGCTCAAAAGAGCAAATGTAGCCCCTTTATTGCCCATTAAAGGCGTGATAATTAGCCATTATTATTGGAAGACATGGGTTGCCGTTATAGGAATATTGGGAAACGAAAGAACGTGGATGTCCCTCCCCTCACACTATAAAGGTGACCAACACCAATACAGGAGGTATGAAAAAAAAACCCCTCATTACTAATTGTTCTCGACATTTTCCAAAAGATTCTGACCTGAGTGTCGGAGTGACTCTACCGAAGATCCTTCCGACCGTCCTCCTAACTCGTGTTTTCCTTTTAGAGTCTCCTAGCACTCTCCGAGACGAAGGCCACAAGGCGATCCTCTTCCACGTCCACCTTCGAGCACTGGTGACATGCCCTCGGTGTCTTCAGCCAGCAACAAATTGGCACCGTCTGTGAGAAACTGAGCTAAGAACTAACCCGAATTTCAATATGGATAACACCGGACAACCTAACTTCGAGGGTGCAGATGGACCACATCTCATCACAATAATGATGGAGGATTTCAATCGACTAATGGTCGCTACTGTACAAGCAATACTGCGAGGACAATTGTAGTCAACGACTGTACAAGTCCCCCATCCCCCCGCTAGAGCATCTCAGTCTATGGAGATATCGCCGATGATACCTCAAAAGTCGGCCTTGCCCCTGCAAACACCTAAGGAGACATTTACCCTCCTAGTGGGCACCTCTGCTCTGAGAGGAGAGTCATCGGGATCTTCAAAGGAAGACTTCTACCGGAGCCCCCCGAAAGGAAAAGTGTGTCATGGGCAAAGCCAAGGACAACAAAGGTCCTCCCTTCTCACCCCACGTCTTACACGATGATTTGCCAAGATATTTTAGAGAATTGTTCATAGGAGAATACAATGACACAACCAATTCTGAGGATCATCTATGCAAATTTGAGAATACCTCCCTACTACATCAATACACAGATGGGATCAAGTGTCAGATTTTCCTAACAACATTGTCAGGCCTCACGACTTCTTCTATCAGGACTTTTGAAGACTTTAAAGAAGCCTTTATGAGGCATTTTGCTTCAAACCAGAGGTATCAAAAGACCCCATACGATCTATTCCCCCTCAAACAAAAACCCAAAGAACCGCTAAAAAAATATCTACAATGGTTCAATCGAGTGGCGAAGGATGCCCCTTGGTTCCCTAGAGATCCAGATCAGTGCATTTTCTGAAGGGTTAGTTGACAGGGTTTTTTTTTTTATCCTTGATAAAAAGAAAACCTCCTAGTGATTTTGGCAGGCTACAAGCCCGAGCTTTTAAATATGTCCAGAGAAGAAGCCTAGTCAACTAAAATGAAAGAAACACTAATTTCCATCTCTACAAGCACTTCGGCAGACTAGAGGACCTAACCTCCCCCTTCGTGGGGTAAAGATCTTTTGGCTCCAAGAAGAGAAAAAGCGCTGCAAGTGGTCGAGTCCCCAACCCATGCCTCGGGGTCAAGTCCCTGATTCAAATCCGAAACTTATTGCAACTTCTACTAATCCAGCACCCACTCCACTTAAGAGTGTCAATAATACACCAGAGAACTGAGGTTGCTGGCTGACAAGAGGAAAGCAAGTCACAGGCAAACGACCAAAAACTCCTCCAAACCCTACTTGTGCCGCGATAACACAATGATCCACCTGATCTCAGGTCGGCTGATGAGGTCACTCCCGAACCCCCATCCATACACTCGACACAACACTTGATCATCATCAGAGTCATGATAGAAAGAAGATACTAAGGGTAAAAGTCAGGTTAACTTGACGGGAATGGTTAACATGATAGCCGGAGGACCCATGGATGGTGATTCCACCTAGGCCTAGAAGGCTCATACTCATCGACTGAAGAACTATGAGATCAACTCAAATCGGAGCGCCTGCGGCAACTTTGTAATTACCTTCGGGCTAGAGGACCTTGAGGGGGTGGAAAACCCCACGAAGATGCGTTGGTGATTCAAGCCGTTATCATCAACTACATAGTCAAAAGGGTGTTCGTGGACATAGGTAGCTTAGTCAACATCATCTTCAAGTCTTCCTTTGATCAATTACAGACAAAGGGAGAGGATCTACGTCCCATAAATACTCTCTTATATGAATTCACAGGACATCAGATAGAGCCGATGGGCCAGATTCATCTCTCTCTCTCTCTCTCTCTCTCTTGGGAGAAGAAGGACAAGACACACACCCTACCTCATTGTAAATACTAAATCTGCTTACAATGTTATATTAGGCAGACTGGTGTTGAGCTCCTTTCAAGCAGTGATATCTACATTCTACGAAAAGCTCAAGTTCTTAGTGGAAGATCGAGTCAAGGAGGTGAAGGGGAGTCAATTGACCGCTCGGAAATGTTATGTGGACATAATCTGGATGGACACTCAAAAAATCCGCAAGACACATCACACATTCCTCCAAGTCTCTAAAAACTCTCCCCTGGACCGACCCAAGGAAGGACATTGTGAAGTATGGATTCACCTCTGACCTAGATGACACATGCAAACATGCATTGGTTGATTGCCTCATTTGTAACCATGATGTCTTTACCTGGACAGCTAAAGAAGTCAGAAGTCTTTCTCCCTCCGTATTGGTGCACAATTTGAATACCCAAACAAGAGATAAACTGATGTGCCAGAAGAAGTAAAAATTCTCACCCAAGCAAGGTCAGGTGATCCAGGTCGAGATGGACAAGCTGCTAGCCACCGAGTATATATGGGAAGTTCAATTCCTGATTTGGCTATCCAATGTGGTACTTGTCCCCAAACCAAGAGGCAAGTAGAGGGTGTGCATTGACTTCCATGACTTGAATAAAGCATGCCCCAAGGATGGTTACCCCTATCCTGTATCGATCAATTGGTTGATTCGACTATAGGGTGTGAACTCATATGCATGTTGAATGCCTATCAAGAATATCATCAAATTTTCTTGGAATAGGAGGATCAAGAAAATATTAGTTTTATAACCTGTCATATCCTCCTAACAATATGAGCTCAAGATTAACCCTTACAAGTGTCTCTTCGGAGTTACCAACGGAAAATTTCTCGGCCACATAGTCATCGAGTGAGAAATTGAAGTCAATCCTATGAAAATTCAAGCTCTTCAAGACATGCCGCCATCTCGCAATCTCTGAGAAGCACAAAGATTAGTTGAGTGCATTACTGCTTTGTCCCAGTTCATTTCCCATTCTGCCTTGCAAAATCTTCCCTTCTTCAAGAAATTAAGAAAAGTGGCTAAGTTTGAATGAGACAAAAAAATGTAATCAGACCTTCTCATAATTAAAAACATACTTGGCTCGGCTTCTACTCCTCTCTAAGACGGTGGCAGGGGAAAGGCTATGGGTATACCTATCAGCCTCTTATGTGGCTGCCACAACATTCTTACTTTGGTAAGAGAGAAAGGTATAACACCTGATTTACTTTTTTAGCCACTTATTTAAAGACATAGAGTAACGGTATATCACTCTGAAAAAGCTAGCTCTCGGACTAACCATGGCCACTAGATGGTGGCGATAATACTTCCTCGTCCATTCTATTACCATTTTCACCAATAGCGGTCTAGGTCGAGTGTTGATCAACCCCGAGGCATCCGAAAGATTAATCAAATGGATCATTGAGCTAAGTGAGTATGACATTCTGTATCAACCAAGGACAACCATCAAAGCCTAGGTGTTGGCAAACTTCCTCACAGAATTATCCAATCAAGCGGAAGGCGAGGAATGAAAGGTTTATGTAGACGGATCATCCAATCAGCAAGGCAGTGGAGTCGGGGTACTCCTCATATCCCCTTAGGAGGACGTGATCTCACTCTCCATCTGGCTCAACTTCAGGGCCTCAAATAACAAAGCCAAATATGAGACTTTATTAGTTGCACTTTAGGCAGCCAAATAGGTAGAGGGTTCCCCGAGTCACCATCTCCTCAGACTCATAGCTGGTGGCCCAACAGAGAGCTGAGAATTTCGGAATCCGGAATGTGTGGTTACTAGGTTATGCTAAAGTATTTGAGAAGCTCCAATCAAATTTTCAGGAGGTCAGTCTTCAAAAAATTCCTCAAGCAGAGAATCAGAAGGTGGACGAGTTAGCCAAACTGGATAACATGTTTTAGGAGTGGAAGACTAAAGACAGTGTATCCCTAGTTTTTCTAGTCTCTCAAGTGTAACAACTCACAAACCCAGACACCCTAGTTGATTAGAGGACACCCCTCATCGACTACCTTACTCGAAGAGTGCCTGAGAGCCTTGAGCAAGCCAAAAAACTTAAGAGGAGAGCATCTTGGCTCACACTAATTGGGGATGTCTTATCTTGTTGGTCATTCTCTCGACTCCTTCTCAAATGTCTCAGCCCGGAAGAAGTTGATTACGTTATAAGAGAGATCCACAAGAGTATTTATGGAAATCATATAAGGGAAGAACCCTGGCTCAAAAGGTACTACTTGTTGGGTATTTTGGCCGACTCTACAGGTGGATATGACCCTCCTACCCTGTTAGAAGTATTAAAATCTCTCTCATTGCCTGGCTGAATTCTTGAAGACTTCTACAGTGGCTTATCCGTTTGATTAATGGGGCTTGGATATTGTTGGACATTTTCCCCATGGACGACATCAAAGGAAGTTTCTCTTAGTTGTCGTAGATTATTTTTCCAAGTAGGTAGAAGCTACGTGTTAGCACGAATCATAGAAGGAGAGGTCATAAAGTTCTTATGGCAAAACATCGCGTGTCGATTCAGACTCCCCCATAAATTAGTCTCTAACAACGGTCGACAGTTTTAGGGTTGTCGCCTTAAAGAATGATGTCAAGGTCTCAACATACAACAAACCTTTACTTCAGTAGCATACTCCCAGAGCAATGGACAAGTCGAGGTAGCGAACAAAGAGATAGTCAAAGGGCTAAAAGTCAAACTAGACCATGTCCAAGGAAGTTTAGTGAACGAATTACCTAGTATCCTCTAGGTCTATCGAACCACCCCTAGGGAAAGTATTCAAATGACATATTTTTATCTCATCTATGGGGGAGAAGCGGTGGTCTTGGTAGAAGTTGGTGACGAGTCCACTAGGAAAAGCACCTATAGAAGCGAGAATGACGACTTACATCTCCTCGACTTGGACTTGATCACTGAAACCCGAGAAAAAGCTATAGTCCAACTAACTACCTATCACCAATAGATGTGCCTCAACTACAACAAACGAGTCATCCCACACTCTGTCTAACTTGGTGATCTAGTTTGGAAGAAGATAAAGCCAATAGGCGAGGTAGGTAAGTTAGAACCTCAATGGCAGGGACCCTTCTGTTGAGGCAATCTGTGGTCCGGAGTGACCAAGTGTTTTGATGTTTGGGCAAAGGGTTTAAGTTAGGTTTACCCTTGTTATCTCATATGTGTATGTTGAGTGTGCAGGTTGTACAGGTTACACATATGGAGTTGACTGGACGACCTCGGTACGGTGAAGGATGGCATGGAGGCAAGCTGGAGGCTTGCGTGCTCATCCGAGGGACTTTGGACAGCAGGGACGATGAGCTGATGGGCACGGACTTCGAGGCATGCGTGAAGGATGACATGGAGGCAAGCTGGAGGCTTGCGTGCATCCGAGGGATGGGAGACGAAGATGAAGAGGGCACGAAGGCAACAGTCGAGGCTGCGGAGGAGGAGTCAGTCGAGTCATGAGGGTACGAGTGCTGTGTGAATGTACTCGGGAAGGGTTTTAGCTAGGGACCAGTCGACTGCCCTGGGAGTAGTCGACTGGTAGGTGGCTGGTGAGTTGGCTGAGAATTCGAACGTTGGGGTACAACGGTCGAATTTCAGTGGCACCAGTCGACTGCCCCAGGGGCAGTCGACTAGTAGCGAGGGTTTCAGCCCGAGTCCTATTTAAAGAGGACTTCATGGTGGCTGAGATTCTTGACGAGTTTGGTCTTGGATAAGGGACAAACAGTAGTTTTTATGCTCAGAGATTCTCAAGGTGTTGTGATAAGGTTTCTCCACCCACAAGGAGCGACGAGAGCTAGCCGGAGGTTATCCGGGAAGTGATCCACCGATGGATTCTTGGATTAGTCAGCCGGCCGGGGTGGATACCAAGTAAAATCGGTTTGTTAGCATTGTACTTATTTTTTATTTACATATTATTTCCGCTGCGCTAACGATTTTGTAGAGATCCAATCCGAAAAAAGCTATTCACCCCCACTCTAGCGTACGAAGACGATCCATCAGTTGGTATCAGAGCGAAGGACCGCTCATGATTGGACTAACCGCCAAGAAGAGCAAAGCTAGAGGGAAGAACCATGGAAGACAAACTTGGGGAAGACATCTACACTCCACCGCCCTACGATCATGAAGATTTCAATTTTTGGAGGGCGAGGATCGAGACGTGGTTCGAAATGGAGTGGGAACTAAGGATCGCGATTGAAGATCCATATGAGATTCCAAGGGATAAGCATGGAAAGAGGCTTAGGCCTAGATATTGAAATCAAGAACAATAAGATCAATCCAAGGCAAACGAAAAGGTAATGACAATTTTAGTCAATCTTTTGCCTAACCATGTTTTTGAGTTGTGTAGGTAAATATCAAAATGCATATGAATTATGGAGCAAAGTGAAAGAAATTCATGAGAAACCTATACAATCTCAAGTGTCCAAAGAGATGTGTCAAATGGTTCAAGAAGAAGAAAAGGAGAAGAATTGACCATCTCATCAAGTGAAGTGGAAGAAGTTAGTGAGAGGTCATCTACCTCATCTAGAGAAGAGGAGGAGGTCACCACCTCAAGAATTGAGGGGGAGGAGAGAGCCTCGCCAATGTCGGAACAAGAGGAGGTATCCACTTCATGTGAAGAAGAAGTCAACCTAGGCTCCACCTCTACCTCCACCAGAGCAAGAGCCAAGGACCACATCACATGCTTTGGGTGCAATGAAAAGGAGCACTACAAAGACAAGTGCCCACTAGGTAAAAAGTAGGTAAAGTCCCAACTCATTTCAAATTCTTCTAGTTCTAACATGGATTGTAGGAACAAAGAAGTTTAAGCTAAACGAAAGAGAATCAGATGCTTCACGTGTGGTGAGCTAGGACACTACCACACGAAATGCCCAATGAGTGGAAAACTCAAGAAAATGGAGCAGCTAAGAAGATGGGAGAAGGAGGAGAGAAAGAAAAGAAGCTTGCAACAAGGAGAAGCTCCAAAGGTAAGGAAGGTAACTCCTAACCTTAAGCCAAAATATAATTTGATTTTGAGTTCCTTTATGCATGATAAAATTAATCATTCATCTATGCATGCTAGAAATCATGAAAAGTACTTACTTGTGCACAATTTTGGATTTAAATATAATGATAGGACTAGGGTTAACAAGGTAGATCAAAACCCTAGGAAAAACATGCACAATGTTAGACCTAAGACCTTTGAATCTAAGGATCATGACACTAATTCCAAGAAGGGAAGGAATGTGTCTAGAAAAATGGATAGGTCTAGGAATGTCCAAAATGGACATATGGACTCTAAGGCTAGAAACTTGGCAAAGGAAATCAAGCCTTGAGGGCAAGACTTGATGCATTGGAAAAGATCCTAGAAAGGTTCACGGTTGGATCAAAGGGTCTAGACATGGTGTTGGGTAGCTTAAAACCCAACTATGATAGATCGGGATTGGGCTACCGGTCTAAGACTTCCAAGACCAACAAAAAGAAGTATGCTGGGTAGGCATACAATCATGGTAAGGAGGGAAAGTCCAAGGATGGTAAGGGGATGCTATTAGAGGGTAGAAAGAATAACTTAACCAAGGATAAGGTGTCAAAGGTTAAGAAGGTTCATTTTGTAGGCCAAGAGTCACCGGGGACACACCGGTGTGGTCTAGTATGGATCGAGCCACTTAGGGAGGTGGCTAGGACTCAGAGCTCAAGGGGGAGCTCTAGGAGTCTTTGGGGTCCATGGTAAATGATTTTCAAAAGTTTCTCTCCTAGGAAATTATGTTAAATGTGCCAAATAAGGTTGGAAGACTTGGGTAAGTCTTAATCCTAGGTTTTGGCACATTAAAAAGGGATTTAAGGAGAAAAAGGTGAAAATGAGGTTATAATCGGTAAAATTAAGGTTTAATGAGAAAATACCATATAATTAAGTGCTAAAAATGTATCATGGCCAAGTATTAGGAGATATATCAAGGAAAGACCACAATTAGGACTTTTGGGATGAGTTTAAATGATACATTTAAGAGAAAGTTGAGTTTCATGCCAATCTTGGGATCCGGAGTACATTTGTTTGGAAACGTATTTTTCCCAAGTAGACATTGGCCCCCACAAATCTCTCCACGAAATTTTAAATTTTTGAAGATTTGTGGAATTAGTTAGGCATTACTGAAATTGGGATGAAAAATCTGAAATTCAGGTATCAGTCGACTGCCCCAGGGGCAGTCGACTGGTTTCAGCCCAGAAATATTCTGTGAGTTTTGGGAGTCGACTGCCTGAGGGGCAGTCGACTGATCCAGTAGGGCTAGAGTGAAAAGGTATTTTGGATGATAAGATATGTTCTTAAAGTTAAATCCTTGGTTATACTCTTTAAATAATGTCTTGCCTCATGGTTTATTGGTGATTGTATGAAATGAGACTATATGGATATAATGAATAATTCAAGGAATATTGATAAGTTTCCATGGGTATCTAGGATTTAGAGGTCAAAGGCAAAGTTGAGGACAATTCCATGTGTCGAATTATGATGGGTAGCTTTGACAAACACATGGAATTAGAGATACATTTGAAAATTGATACAAAATGTTAATCTTTTGAAGAAATTAGGAGTTGTACCAAAAGTCAAGCACATTTGTAGTTTTCATGAAATCATATTTTTCTAGGATATGACACATCCTAGCAAATGTGCTTGCAAACCTTTTTAGAGTTTTCAAAGTTGTTGTTGAGTTCTTATTGACACTAGGGATAAGGGTGCTTGGGGAGCAATCTTTTAATGGTGTCAAAGGGAGAAGAACTTGATTGTTAGGTTGGGAAGAACCTAACTTGGTGTTAGGGTGTTAAGTTGGGAAGAACTTCACCTTGGTAAAATGAAAATTAGAAGAAGACATGGGTTAAGGGGGAGGTTGCCTCCTAAGGTTGCCTTAGTTTTCATAGAAAATTTTTGGGTTTTGTGTCAAACTTGGGCATGGTGATAGATACATTATGGAATATATTTTTTCCAAGTAGGTATGGGTACCACAAAGTTCTCCATAAAAATTTGGGAATTTTTGGAGAATTATGAAATTTCTGGCATATTTCTAAAATTCGGCCAGAAAACTGATAAATCAGAGTATCAGTCGACTGCCCACAAGGCAGTCGACTGGTCAGGGCTAGTGTTGGTATCCAGCAGCTGACGCGTGTCCAAAATGGTGTAAAACAAGTGTATGGGGGTTAGTACACTATGTTTAGGACCATTAGGGATTAAAAGAATCGATAATTGGGATATTATTGGGGTCTTTTTGATGTATGACAAAGGGGAGAAGTGTTGGGTTTAAGTGGGAAACCAAACACACCTTTGCAAGAAACCCTAGGTTTAGGGGGAGCTAAGATTAAGGGGGAGCATGGTTGCTCCATTCTTGGCGTAAGGGGAACCTTGGAGAGGTTCTTAAAAAGCCTTTGTAAGTCCAGTGTAGGGGGAACTTGGGAGAAGCTTTAAAAAGTCCGTTGTGAAAAATCCTAACTTGGAGGATTAAGTGTGAAAAGTCCTAGCTTGGAGGGCTAGGTGTGAAAATTCCTAACTTGGAGGGTTAGGTGTAGGATGCCTTGGGATAGGATCCAGTTTTGCATTGCATATGCATTGTTTTTGCTATTGACTACTGTTTTGCTTTCCCTAACTTAAACGAATTGCCAAACATCAAAAAGGGGGAGATTGTTGAGGCAATCTGTGGTCCGAAGTGACCAAGTGTTTTGATGTTTGGGCAAAGGGTTTAAGTTAGGTTTACTCTTGTTATCTCATATGTGTATGTTGAGTGTGCAGGTTGTACAGGTTACACATATGGACTTGACTGGACGGCCTCGGTACGGTGAAGGATGGCATGGAGGCAAGCTGGAGGCTTGCGTGCGCATCCGAGGGACTTTGGACAGCAGGGACGATGAGCTGATGGGCGCAGACTTCGAGGCATACGTGAAGGATGGCATAGAGGCAAGCTGGAGGCTTACGTGCATCCGAGGGATAGGAGCCGAAGATGAAGAGGACGCGAAGGCAACAGTCGAGGCTGTGGAGGAGGAGTCAGTCGAGTCATGAGGGTACGAGTGTTGTGTGAATGTACTCGGGAATGGTTTCAGCTAGGGACCAGTCGACTGCCCTGGGAGCAGTCGACTGGTAGGTGGCTAGTGAGTTGGCTGAGAATTTGAACGTTGGGGTGCAATGGTCGAATTTCAGTGGCACCAGTCAACTGCCCCAGGGGCAGTCGACTGGTAGTGAGGGTTTCAGCCCGAGTCCTATTTAAAGAGGACTTCGTGGTGGCTGAGATTCTTGACGAGTTTGGTCTTGGATAAGGGTCAAACAGTAGTCTTTGTGCTCAGAGTTTCTCAAGGTGTTGTGGTGAGGTTTCTCCACCCACAAGAAGCGACGAGAGCTAGCCGGAGGTTATCCGGGTAGTGATCCACCGACGAATTATTGGATTAGTCATCCGGTCGGGGTGGATACCAAGTAAAATCGGTTTGTTAGCATTGCACTTATTTTTCATTTGCATATTATTTCTGCTGTGCTAACGATTTTGTAGAGATCCAATCCGAAAAATGTTATTCACCCCCCTCTAGCGTACGAAGACGATCCATCACCTTCAAGGTGGTCGAGAAGCTTGACTCTAGTGCCTACTACCTATCCAACGAAGAAGGGAAAAGACTGGACCAACTATGGTGCGCTCGTCACTGTTGGTGACGAGATGGCTAGAGAGGGGGGGGGGGTGAATATAGCCAATCACTTTTCCCTTGACGAGTTAGCAATCTCTGCACTCGAAGTTGTTAGTAGCACAGCGGAAGTATGGAAAACAGGATGTGCAGAAACTAAAACCGAAAACTAACTAGCAAGATTAGCAAGATCGCTAACAAGGAGATTTTACAAGGTTCGGGGATAACTTGCCCCTACTCCTTGGCGTGCCCTTAAGGTGGGCGATCCCTTGATCGTCGGCAGATCAAGCCCCGATTAACACCAGATAATTCAGCAACCTCCTTCTCGGTGGGGAAACCTCTCCATAGTATGTTTCACACAAGTATATAGATTAAGCACAAAGAAATAACAAGAAGGATCTTACTCAAACACTTAGCAAGGACAAAAACACAGCAAGCTTCCCTGAGCTCCACCTAGTGGCGATCTCACGCAAGAACCCTCTTCGTGTCTTCCCACTGTCGGACTCCAAGCTTCTTGTTCTCTCCTTCAAGCGCTCAAGTAATAGTCGATTGCTTCTCAATTGCTTGCTTGGAATGATGGAAACCTCAAGAACAGCAAGCTTGATGTGGAGAACTCAAAACACTGGAACTCAAGAGCACAAGCTGAAGAACTGTCGAACTCTACTCCATCAAAACTCTCTCGTTCCTTTTGTTTCTCCGCTAAGCAACAAGTAACCTCATCTCCAGCAGCCTCCAGCTGCCTCACTGCCAACGCCAGCTACACTGAACCCTAACTGAACTTCCTGAGCTCCCTCAGCCAAGCTTCAGTCAGCGGCTTCAGTCCTGCAGCTCCAGCCGTTGCAACCTGAGTTGAGAAAGGGACAAACCTGCTCTAAGGAAAGCCCTCTTTGACTTCTCCTTGAGTGTTTGAATCCTCCCCTGTCACCTGTAACTTAATCAGACTGTTAGAGCAGCAAATCACGCAGTAAATCAAATATCAGAGATAAACAGCAGCGAATCGGATATGGTCAGACGCGATCAGAGCGTCTGACAGTGCATTTTGAATTAAAGTGATCGGTCACCAGACCGATCAGGCTGGTTCTAGACCGATCAGGCTACGTCCTGATCGATCCCCAACGCTCAATCAGAAATCGTGATTTCTTTGTGATTCTCCCGGACCGATCACCAGACCGATCCCAGGTCGTGGATCGTTCACCGGACCGATCCACTCTTATATTGGGCGATTTCTGAGATTCGCAGTCCTTCTGATCGGTCAACTGACCGATCAGGATGTCACCTGATCGGTCAGCAGTCCGATCAGGTCATCACCAGATCGATCAGGAACCGTCCTGATCGATCTTAGTGAGGAGCCCGCGAAGCTGGATCGTTCACCAGAACGATCTGCACAGTGATCCTGATCGGTCATCAGACCGATCAGGAGCAGTTCAGCAAGTGAACTCAACCTCACTGCTTGCTCCCTGATCGGTCACCAGACCGATCAGGAGCCAGTCAATGGGTGAAACGCATACTCCCTGATCGGTCACCAGATCGATCAGGAGTAGCACAGTAGGTTCCCAACCTCACTGTGTGCTCCCTGATCGCTCACCCGACCGATCAGTCATCGCTGGATCGGTCACCAGACCGATCCACGAAGGAGCAGCGTGCCAGATTCCCTGATCGATCACCAGACCGATCCAGGGACTCAAACTCAGCCCTCCAAGCTAAGTTTCCATCCACCTTAGCCCTCCAAGCTAAGGATTTTCCATCTAACTCTCCAAGTTGGGAATTTGCACCTAACCCTCCAAGTTAGGACTTTTCACCTAGCCCTCCAAGCTAGGACTTTTCACCCAACCCTTCCGAGTTAGAATTTCATCCAACCTAGCCCTCCAAGCTAGGCACATGACCCTCCAAGCCAGGACTTTTTCACCTAATCCTCCAGGATGGGAATTTGCACCTAACCCTCCAAGTTAGGACTTTTCACCTAGCCCTCCAAGCTAGGACTTTTCACCCAACCTTTCCGAATTAGGACTTTTCCAACATCTAGCCCTCCAAGCTAGGATTTCTCACACCTAACCCTCCAGGTTAGGATTTTTCCAACACCTAGCCCTCCAGGCTAGAATCCTCCATATCATGCCTAATCCTCGATCAGGACTTAATCATAATCATCATCATCATAATCATCAACCTAAACTAAAATCGTTGTCAACACCAAAACAACAATCTGGGCTAGACTGCATCAACAGTCACTTGAAACCCTACAACTTATGAAACTCGTCTAATGCCCCATGGTCATTTTATTCTTTACATTGTCTTTTTTCCCCCTTTTTTATACCTACTTTTTATCAAGAAACAAAAACCTCTTTTTTCTAGAGTAGTTCTCCTTGGTTTATAGTATCAACCTCTTCTTCTCATGGACGAGCATATATCATATGGTTTGTGTCATTTTCAGGGACCAAATTTTCCTGACTCGGACATAGTCGGGGTCGAGATCCTCGAGTTACGGTATCAACCTCTCCCTTGTCAAGGATGTATGAGAACATATCATATCATTTGCATTATTTTCAAAGCCTAAACTCTCCTGACTCAGACATAGTCGGGGTCGAGATCCTTGAGTTACGGTATCAATCTCTCTCTTCTCAAAGACGAGCACATGCCGTATCGCCTACGTTCTTTTTAACGCCTAAACTCCCCTGAGTCAGACATAGCCAGGGTCGAGATCCTTATGCTGCGATATCAATCTCTCTCTTCTTAGAGATGAGCGCATGTCGTATCGCCTATATCCTTTTCAAGGCCCAAATTCTCCCGACTAGAAAATAACCGGGGCCGAGATCCTTAGGCTGCGATATCAACCTCTCCCTCCTCAGGGGCAAGAACATATCGTATCGCCTGCATGTTTTTCATGACCCAAACTTCCCCAGTTCGGACATAGCCGAGCTGGAGATCATCAGATTGTGGTATCAATCTCTCCCTCCTTAGGAACGAGCACATGTCGTATCGCTTGCGTCCTTTTTAGGGTCAAAATCCGCCCACTTAGACAGTCGGGGTGAAAGTTGAACCATTATCCAGCCAAACGCCCTACTCAAAACAATTACCGAAGAGAACAAAACACAACCAGAGATGACGACATCTTTTCATACACAAAAGATGAGATATTATATTCACAAAACAAAAAAGTAAACATAAGATAAAGCTAGAAGTTGACCACTTCATTGTCCGGGAGTTTGTCAGTGATCTTGGATAGGGATACGACTAGTTGAGGCTAATAGGGGGGCAAGGTTCCAGCATTCGATAGCTGCTTCAGGGTACCTTCCACCCCATAGCTCACCAGACAGAGAAAAGAGGGTGCTAACCATATTATAGAATTCCTCGAAATAAAGGAATTCCTTCCTCTTAATGACCAAGTGTTGCCCTCCTCCCTGGCCTGGTACTCTTGGAACTGAACCATTCGATTCTCCAATTGGCCTCGCTGAGCTCTGAGGGCTACTTGCAGCTTGATGTTAGTAGCCCAGAGACTCTCCATCTTAGCCATAGTTGTCTTCATCTCCTAGCGGAGAACCTCCAAACTCATTGGAGTGGACCTTTAAAAGAGCCTAGGCAGACTCAACATCCCTGTTGAATGTCTCTCGAATAGAATACGACTTCTCCTCCAAGGCAGCCAACGTCGTCTCCTTCTCCTTGCAAGCAACCCCTAGATCCTGCAACTTACTCTTCACCATAACTCGGTGAGACTCTACCTCCTCCCGAGTGGCATCCAACTCCACCTCCATGAGCTAAGATCTCTAGCGGATGACCTTCCACTTTGTTAGGGTCATCTGCTTGCTAGTCTCCGCCACATTCCACCGCTTAGTCTGCTCCTCCACCTTAGCCTGCAATTGCTTCACCTTTCAGCGTTTCTTTTTGTTCTCCTATTCGAAGGTCTTGATCGGTGTCTTGAGTGAGTCGATCTAGTTTTCTTGCCGGTTCAAGTTATACTTGTCTTGGACCGTACCGACCACATTATCGGTTGAGTTTTTGCAACTGAAGAATCTCCGACATGGACGACGCAGGGTCCTCCACCATCTTGGTAAATCATGATAATTACATTTTCAATGAGGTGATCTCGGTGGTGGAGCCAGACAACCGGGTTGATAGTGTTAAATACCAAACTTTAGGGCCTCCTCTTTGAAAAATAGGGGCCAAGTTGAAATTTACTGAACTTTAAGGGCTTATTTGCAAAATGCCAAAAACCTTATAAAGCCCTAAAAACTACCTCCTCCAATTTAGTTTTCCGCCGTTCCCTTTCGCCCGACGTCGCCCTCTCCTCGCCGTTTCATTTTTTTTCCCGAAGATGAGCGGTTCCCCTCTGTGGCCGTTGAAGCCCAACTCCGCACCTTCTCCTTCCTCTTCTTCTTCGCGTGATCCGGCAGTCACTTGGTTGTGTCTTGCCTCGTGTGAAACCCTAGCCGATGTCGCCCTAGCCATCTTCTCTTCACCAAATCGCAGTCGTGTAGTTTCCTCCTCACGCGAGCAAGGTGACGCCGGGGATCCACCTCAGAGCAACCTCAATGTCCGACTGCCAACTTCCTCTGCCTCGCGATCACAGCATCGCTACCAAACGAGATCGTCGTCCCCTGTTGCTTGCGCCGACCACCCATCAGGTAAAAGAAACTTTAATTAGGGCTGGTTTGGGAGATGGTGTGTTGGGATGAGTTGAATCCATTGTTGTTCATGTGATGTACATGTTTTGTTTGGGTTTTGGTTGGTCCTGAGCGTATTATCATTTTGTTACAGCTATACTTTTATTTTGTTTTGGCTTTGATCAGTAGTAGGAATCGATTGGTTAGATTCGTATTGTGGGTTGTGTTGTAGTGGTTTCCTTTGATCTACTTATGCCGTGAGCTCTAGGGAGGCAGTGTTGTGGTATGTTAGTTTTGGATTTCTCTGTTTGAAATTTGGGACTTCTGATCAGTGTTGGAATTTAATGTTGAACTTGATTCTGAGTTGACATTCCATAGCCGGGAGTTTTTGATATGGGGTTGAATTGTAGAGCATGGAGTTATTCCTTGGGTTAAATTGTGTGTTTACCTTATCATCTAATTTTGATGAGTTAGTTTAAGAAGGGATCCGTTGTATGTGTGAGTTAATTATATGAAGGTCGTAATTTAGATTTCTACTAATTGTGTTTAGTATGTAGTTTAACTAATTTATTGATTTCATAATTAGCTAAACATTAATTATTATACAGGACCTTGATTCAGATTCGTTTAGTTGATCGTGGGAGGTTCTGTTCGTATACGTTCTACAATTATAAGGCGGGTATTTCTCCTTTGTACTCGAGTAGTCTTCTTTACCTTAAAAGCATGGCTTGTTATGTCTGATAGGTTGCTTGACCTTGTTCTTTGTCGTTTGTTATTTAAACATCGCCGTTGAGACTTACTCTTCGTTGATCTTCGAGTATTCCAAATTCATTTCTGTACAGTCCTCGGTTGGTTTCCTGTTTTGTAAAGTGCCGGTTGTACACGAGCACTTAGAAGTTCATAAAAACACAATTAGGTTTATTTGACATTAGAAAATACCCTACCTAGTAGAGTAGGTGCATAACCGTTGGTTTTTTTTCGGTTTCTGGTTGGTTGTATCGATGCATGTTTTACTTGTTGGATTTTTATTGCATCGTGGTTTCTCCGGTGGTTCGTGCATCGTATATCATGTACCATACTTGCACGTTGCATACTAACGACTGTTAGGCTTACATTTAGTTAAGCCGTCGTTAGTCATATTGTTGCTCGATTCACTCAACCACTTGTTATCATGGTAGTTATTAGAGTGCGAGTGTTTGTCCTGTTATGCCTAACAGTGACACCCTCACCGTTGTTTTTAGAGGGATGAGTTGTTGGTGGCTCACCCTCACCGTTGTTTATTTTTGAGGGATATTTTGTAGCTGTGATAGCTCCCCCTAGGTATAGGGGTCTGGAGTGTGTGCTCCCCAGCATCCTGTCCACTCAACCACGCTTTATGTGGTATTATTATTGTTGTTGGTTATTGTTGTTGTTGGAGTGGTGCAGTTGTCACAGTCCTACCCACTCGGTCACACAAATGGGATGTGTTGACGGCTTGACTGGCGTCAGGGGTGACACATGTCTTTGCATCATGTGCATACGTATTTCTTTTATGCATTTGTTTGTGTTTGATGCACTTATATGAGCTATGATTGTTGCATATGTATGACATGCATGTCTATCTTGATATTATTGTTGTTGAGTTGTTTATACATGCCTAGTGCTTACCCGGATTTTATGCTATGTCGGTTTACTATATGTTATACATGATTAGGTAAATCTGATATTTCTTATGGACTGTACCTTTTGATTCTCTACTTCGTTAGCTTATTTATGCCATGCTTATTGTCTACTCATATACCCGCAGAGTCCACCCGGACTCACCACCCCTGCTTTCCTTTTTGTTGTTTCAGGTAGCAGGTAGATATATTTTGCTTGGAGCCAGGAGATGATCCAGTTGCCAGTCCCTCAGTCCCAGTGTCAATTTGTTTTGGTTTGTTCTAGTGTCTGTTTTATTTCCGCAGTTAGTTTCCTTGTCAAGTATCGGTTTTAGATTTTGACGTTATTACTGGTATGTAGACTTTCTTTTATGTTTAAGATGGTTAAGCCATCCATTTATTTTGTTTCAATATAAACTGCGTTGTTGTGTCTATGTCCTATTGTTGTGATGCCAGCCGCTTGTGGCTGAGCTATATTGGTGGAGATATTATGTATATTTGCCCCATATTGTCCGCCGTACAGGGGAGATGCTACCCGATTTTCGAGGAAGCATGTGCCTCTGGGGGCGTGACAGATAGCATGATGACTTGATCCTGGAGTTCTCAGCGACCATGCCATATCTCAGGGAATCTGCGATTGAAAACTATCAGTTTGGACATGTACTTGGCCCTCATCCACATCAACTCCTCCAGGAGGGCTTGCATAGGAAGACTCACCGTGGCAATCTCTCCATCCCTGCACTGAGCAATCACGGGCCCCAGAAGGATAAACTCCAACTAAAATTCGCAAGAGAAATTCA
Source organism: Boesenbergia rotunda (assembly GCA_024364735.1). Taxonomy (NCBI): domain Eukaryota; kingdom Viridiplantae; phylum Streptophyta; class Magnoliopsida; order Zingiberales; family Zingiberaceae; genus Boesenbergia; species Boesenbergia rotunda. The sequence goes on along the minus strand of JAGFNQ010007084.1, from coordinate 65,803 downwards.
AAGGAGGCAGAGGATCATCAACAAGGAAGTGAAAGGGACCCGCCGTGACCTTCTCCCGAGTGACTAAAGAGGTGAGTCCCAAAGGGGAGGGCGCATTGGTTCCGGGGGCCTCAGCCTGGGGAGAAGGAATATTTAGAACGAGCATCGGAGGCTATCTGGGGAGTGGCCGAGGGTGTCCCCCACAACATCTCCTCTATCACGAGTGACGGACTCCTCGGAAGCACAATGCCTGGAGGCGAAGCGGACACCCAGGCTTAGGGGGTAGACAGACGAAGTGACACCAGAGGAAAACGCCACCTCTTCTAGGATATTCGAAGGGGTGTGTTGGACTCCTCTGAAGAGCCTCGTCCTCGATAGGTAAAGGAGGCAGGAGGGTGAAAGTACCCGCCATCTCTGCAACAGGAGTAGTCGAGACCCCAAAATCTACAGCTTCGCTAGTAGATGGCGGAGGAGGGACCACTGAGGTCATGACCTCCTTGGTTAGGTCGATGATCTCCACACCCCGAACCTCCAGTCAACCTCCAACAGTTTGGCGACTCGGGTCAGTGCTGTCTTCAACATGGCCTCTGCTACACAAAAACCCTCAGTCATGCATCAATATCATCACGATAACAAAAGTCTTACCAAATGAGGATTGTAGAGGAGTCAGGATGAGACTCAACTCGAACATGTACAACAAGCCTTCTTCAAGGAGAGAATTATTGTTGAAGGATAAGTCTCGTAATTTGTCAGAAGCATAGGGGTAACCCCACTCGATGGATATCCTTCAAAGGGGGTGTAAACGGCAGCTCGCGTTGCCACTGAGTAGGCCAGGACAAGAGGCTCAGACATAAAAAAGCTGGGGTTTCCAACTCTTATGAGACAAAGGAAGACCATTCTACAACCCCTGACCAGCCATAGAAGAGAAGAAAAATACCCTGCCCTCCATCCTCTTTGGGTAGAAGAAGTAATAAAAAATTCAATGGGGCAGAGAATTACGATACATATGAAATAGAATGACCATCCCTGTGAGAATACGAAAGGAGTTAAGACCTAACTGGGATAAGGGAATGTGGAAGTAATGGGATACCTCGCTGAAGAAAGGATGGATAGGAAAGTGTAATCCACTCAAAAGGTGGTTCTGGAAAAAAGTCACACATCCGGGAGGAGGACAGTCCGGACAATCATTCCCATTGGGAAATTTCAAAGCATGGTCGATTGGAATCTTATAAGCCAACCTCAATCTTTCTAGGGTAGCACTACTGAAACTAGATTCTACTGACCTAAACCAAGGGTATCTCTTAAATAAGAACTTAACTAAGAATGAAGGGAGAATGAAGACTAACTCGAAGAGAAAAAGAAGGAAGAAACCTTACGCTAGGAAGGCAATGGAAAAAGTCAATGAAGATGATGAAAGAATGACAGACACACAAAGTCAATATAGCGCGAATAAAACAAGAATCCCCCGTGCAACCCTACTTATACCCTAGGGAAATTAGTCCCCATCATTAGATCTTATAGTTTTGAGCAGAGAGAGTTCAGGACAGTCGCTCGATCTCGAACCGAGAATCCCACCAATCCCTAGTAATCATGATATCGGGGAATGACAGTACGTCTCCCTGGCCAAAGGTCACACCACATTCATATAACATAACCTCAAAAATAATAAGTATATCCTAAAGCTCCATGGCGGAGAAGTGAATCATAATAGTCATTAAATATGCGTGGCTCACATTTAAAGCTCAAATCCGCAGGTGATTCTCTACAAATTATAAAACAAAATTCATCTCTCGCCACGTGGCTGGCGAAAGATTTCTCATCACGACTCATCAGTCCAGTTAGTTGGACTCATTAGCCTCCTTTGACTAGACTTAAGGGGGAGATCAGTGATACCGGGGGATGTGGAGGCGGCCATATAGTAGGTAGAAGACTATGTTATCATGTCTGAGCAATCAAGCCTGCTCTAGATTCGGGGCCTTGAGTCGGGCTCACAGACTAGTTATAGGAACTCAAGATTCCAAATCAAAAACTCAAGTCAAGATTTCGATACAAGATTGACAAGTCGGGGCCAACAAACACAACTCGGCTTCCTCGATCTAAGCGACGTGGGTAGGGGACATGACCCACGCTCAAAAGAGCAAGCGTAACCCCTTTATTACCCATTAAAGGCATGATAATTAGCTATTATTACTAGAAGACGTGGGCAACTACCATAAGAACCTCGGACAGCATCATCCTGCCCCCACGGGCTGGATCAGCTGGTGAGGTACTCGCCGCTTGTATCGGAGGGCGTGGGTTCGAGGGTCGACGGTATGCGCGGGGGGTAAAACCTCGGCTGCTGTTTAAAAAAAATCCCTCGCGCCTGGGTGCCTCACCTGCCCAGCATTCACCGTGATTTACCCCCTCTGGACACTTGTGGGGCAGAGACCAGGGGGATGTTAGGGTGGCAGATCCACCTTTTTTGTATCGGACAGCATCATCCTGGCAAAGCCATGGGATGGACTGATGGTTAGTGTGTGAGTGTTGCAATCAAGAGGTCTGGGGGTCAAATCCTGGCAAAGCCAGTATGCCCACCCTCCCCACGCGCTAGCCACAGCATCCAGGCTAGTAACCCCCGTGATTTACCTCTTTCGTGTTGACCTGAAGATTTTCTTGAAAATTTTCAGAAGCATAAGATCCAGAAAGGACATAAATTTCATAAAATCACAGCTGATCGCTGATTACAAGCAGTTGCTACAAAAGAAGCAATACTATCTCCGGCCATCACCACTACCACGAGCCTTGGCTCCAAAGGCTGCACTGCCACGGCGATCTCCGATTGCCTCTCGCCGTCAGCGGAGGGTGACTTGCGATCGGAGCAGAGCAAGAGGAGGAGAGCCATGGCTATCAGAATCGCCATTGCTGTAATGGCTCCGAAGAGATAAGGAGTTGGAGTGTGCCACAGTTTGGATCCTGCTGAACTCATCTCCTCTTCTTGTTCTTCTTAATTAAGCTTTTGGTTTCGCCGAGGGAGCTGTATTTACCGGGAAGGAAAGCGAGTGGAGAAGGTAGTGGAAGTACTTGATTGCTGAGTTATATCCTCAGCATATTCTCAGGATTGAAGCATGCAATCGTGCAAAGCCATATATCATCATTGTAGCTAGCTTTCACGGATTTATAGTGTGGCAACTGTTCCTCAAGAAGCAAGGGCAATTCATCTAGGGCTTTATGTCAACATCTTTAGCACATAAATGACGCAAGATGCTGACATTGCCCATTTGCCACATCCTGGCATGAACATCGCCAGCTCCACTTAATAAAGTTTGTCAGGATGAAGTGCAAAGTTGCGATCTAATTGTGTTTGCTGACACCCTGTTTGGAAACTTTTAAGTAAGGAATTGGAATTCAATTCCGGTCGGAATTGAATTTCGACCGGAATTGAATTTCAATTCCCATGTTTGGAATGAATAGTAAACAACAGAATTGAATTCCAATTCTCATGTTTGAAATCAATCGGAATTGAAATCAATTATTATATTTTTACCATTTTACCCTTAAGCAAAATAAAGATGGAAGTAGGATTGCAGCAGGGTAAATTAGTCATTTTAAAGTTGGAAGGGAATGAAATTCAATTTCTTTCCCAAATCAGATCCTTTTGGGTCTGATTTATTTTGGGGTGTGTGAAGGGAATTGGAATTCAATTCCTTTCCAATTCCTTCTTAAAATTTGCTACCAAAGAAGGGAATTGAATTCCAATTCCCTCCTTTTCAAATAGGCTGTGAGTGAAGATCCGAGAGATGATGTGAAGGAAGAAATTGTCTTTGAAGATTCAGAGTATTTTGATCTCGAGATTGATGCGTGTGATTCACTTATGATACAATTCGACGTTGGTTAGGTCGAACCATGTAGTAATTATGACACATGTGAGTCGACCAAATCGAAGAGCTTGGTTAGGTCGACGGAGTCAACTAGAAATTGTTGATCTTCAATTATGTTTGTGGTTTGGGTTCGTGGATCGAGACGGGGAGGCGATGGCGGGGCTGTTGGCGTGGGCGGCAGACGTGGTGGGAGGGAGCGGGCAGGGGGACGGCGGAGTGGAGGCGGGGATCCCTGTGGTATTCACCGCGGAGCAGCAGGGGTATGCGGCGGAGCTTGACGCCAAGGCGGCGACGCTGAGGCGGTCGATCCAGGACCTGCGGCTCAGGATCCCTCCCGCACACATCTCCCAGCGCCTCCCGGATCTCCATGCCCACTCCCTCGCCTCCAACGCCGCCCTCACCCTCCAATTGAACGCCCACTCCACCACCCGAGAACAGGTCTCTTCTTCTTCTTCTTCTGCCGTTGCATAGACACATTTTGATCCACCTCTCTGTGATCTTACCAGATAATCCCCGAGACAATAGTTACCAAATTTTCCCCTTTTTCTTTCCTATTTAATTCTTTGTTTGAAATAGTATATTTTTTTAAATCTGTAGGAAGATGTGGAGACAGATCCTGCACATTTATACTTGTTGTTATAGCTGTTCTTATCGTTTTGACATGATCAGTATTCTGATTGTTGTTTCCCTCTTCAATTCATTCTTTTGCACAATCACTAGGCACAACTTCGGGAGATGACCCTTCAGGAAGAAAATGATGCATATGAAAAGGCAATATCTAATTGCCAAAAGAAGATCCAGGATAAATTGCAGGAGACTAGCCGTCTACAAAGTAAACTGAAGGTTGGGGATTGTAACCTTTATTTTCTTTATTCTTCATGCAGTGCTCTTCCCTAATTTTCTGTAAGACAGTTCTTATTTCTGTGATATGGAAGTAGCTAGAGTATGCACAATTCATGGTTAGACTGTTTCTTTTCCTTCATCCTTTTTCGTAGGTCTCAATCTTAACCAAATTATTTGGGATGTGTATGCACTTCAAAATCGCATTTCGTGAACAAAAACAGCTCTAATCTCTAATGAATAGACAATATTAAATGTGTCTTAAGACTTCCTAAGAACTGATCTGATTCTTTATTGCTTAGCTATCAAATTAGTTGGAAGCTATAGAATGTGTTATTGCTTTCGAACTAGCATATTTATACTACATTTCAATAAGGCTGCATTTGGTTAGGGGTAATATAATCTAGTTTGTAATGTAATTGAATCTGTAATGTAATCTAGATTACATGTTATTGGCCTTGTAATCCAGATTACAACACTTTAATTAACTTGTGTAATACAGATTACATTACATTACAGTTTTAAAACAGTACCAAATAAAGTAATCTTGTAATGTAATCAGAATTACAAGATCTTAAAGCCTTAGTTTCTTCTTTGCTTTACAACATCTTATTTGTTGTATATTAAATGGATTCATGTCTAAAATATCCATGTCGAAGATTGTAGACTTATGAGAACGTGGAAGATTTGTTTACACAATCTATATTAGAGCTGACTATATAGACTCAACCTGATAACATGATCCTTCCTGAAACATTCAGACATCCATGTGATTATGTGGTCATGTTGTAGAGCCTGTGAAACGAGACGTTAACTCATACTTTAACAGGAAATGGAGTTAGTAGAGCAGGATCTGAAAGCTGAGATGGAAAAAACATTAGTTTCCAAGGATAAGAACCAACATGATACCTTGTCAGCTGATTCCTTTAGCCAAGAAGAGTTTCAGCTTGAAAGAGAATCATCAGAAAGCTTTAAGCTGAATAACCTAGAGGAGAAGAAAAGGGAGTTGGTTAGTTTCAGTTATCTTTTGATAGATCCTAAATGACATAATTACAGATTATTTTATACTATTTACTTATTCTGGAAGGCTTCAATGGAAGTGACAGTCCAAAGATTGGAGAGTGAGTGGGCATTGGTTCAGCAAGAATCTTCGAAGAAGCCTACTTCAGGTACTTTTAAGTCACAAGAATCCTAAAGAATGTTCTGGGATATTTGTCTTTTTCAATGTTTCTAATTCTATGCCTTTAAGCTAATTATTGGGAAACATTGTTCTGGTATAATTTAGAATGTACACTCTTAATATTTCATGATTAGATTTTTCTGGTATCATATACATTTGTGTTGAAATCAGCCTTGAAGGATTTGATTCCTTTTCAACTGCAAGGAAGAGTAAGGATAACTTTGAAATGTAATGAAAGTAATAAAACCAGTATCATATCTTTTATGATTTTTAATTTTAATAACACTAATGACTAAAGTTTGTAAAGGCTTTTTGCAGACTCCATTCAATAAAGCAAAATGAACCTCCTAAATACAAAATTGAAAATTTAATTTTAACTAAAATATGAATTCTGAGTTTTGCCATTGCTCACATTAGACATTCTTGATTTGATATATGAGCCAAGCTAAGCTTTCTTGTATTAGGTTTACTGCCTATAGCTAAAAGCTATGTTCAAGTGTGGAAAGCTTCATATTTGATTTTCCACTTGCCTCATATTACATACCTTTTGCCTCATATTACAGTTCATGAAGAAACTATATATTGTAAAATGTCTAAAATCTAGAGAAAAAAGGATATTCAGAATTTTAGCTGGCAATATTGGATTTACTTATTTCCATGTAATTGTTGTGGGTTTGTATAGAAAAAAAGTGCAACAATAACACACTTGAATTGCGTCCTGTTATTGGCTTTTCTCTTGATTCTTGATCTTTCTTGGGCCAGAGTTATTTGATAACTCTGTCCCAAGAAAGATCTGCCACCTTGATCTTTCTTGGGTCAGAGTTATCAAATATAATATCTAAAGATGATTCTTCTGACTGCAGCGCAAAGAGAGAAGGTACTGGAGAAGCAACTCCACAGCATAATCGAGCAATTGACTTCGAAGCAGGTTCGGCCTAGCTTCTAGTTTCCCAGAGACATTGTTTGATCATTGTACCATTTCCTTTTAAACATCCCTTCTGTTGTAGCTTCAAGCAGAAGGATTATTAACTGAGACACAAACTAAAGAGAAAGAGCTGGAGAGATTGAATTCACTGAAGCAGAAAATAGACAACGAAAGTGCAGATTTCAATACCGCGAGGAACCGCTTCGGAAAGAACATGTTAGATTCTCAACCTACAATGGACTATCCATTTGAGTCTCATAGAAGGTCACGAACCGAAAGCCAGCAAAAGCTCATGATTCTAAGATCTGCTTTTATTTTGTACATATTGGCCCTTCAAATCATAGTCTTTATTAAGATCGCATCATGAATTCCCTCGAGCTGGAGACGCTTTGTATTTTACTTGTGCTAGATACTCCATCAGACATTGACATAGCCACATCAATGTACTCAGATATCTCATCATCATTTTTTCTTACTATTACAACCTAAAAATGTAATTTCATCAAGTTTTATTCTCATATTTCTTTCTGCCCTTTACAAGTCTTATAATAAACAGAAGGCCTTTACAGTGCTACCATTTCAATGCCTTTATAATGTACAGCCTTATAGCATAGTTAATGAGTCAAAGAATTAAGGTTCAGAGTGTTATCGGGATCATAAAGTTATTAAAAGATGTAAAGATTCAAGTGATTGACCAAACCATACTGAAGAACAATTCAAATCTTCTAAGGAATTGCAAGAAACAAAAGAAACCTTCTGCCACTAATATTGGCATCCTCGTTTGCCCTGGCAAAGTGCTACGAAAAAACAAAATTATTTCCATCTAGGAAATGCTTTGGTTCAATTCTATGCACCCTTGGTCCATTTCTGACTGGTGATTTCTCTCTAAATTTCTGTTATCTGAGTTGTCTTCAGCCTTGAGTAGCCAAACCGTCCACGAAGTAGACATAGACGATGCAACTTCAGTTCTAACGATCCAATCCGACCAAAACTCTGATTGGTCTTGTCTTCAAATGGACTAGAACCAACTCCCTCACAATCTTCACCCTGAACTTTTGAACCTGTTGGTGACCTTCAGCCAGAGAAAATAAACAATAATCAGGGTTAACAAAGGACAATGCTACTAGTTTCATTGCTCACGAAATCAATAACCATGAAAAAGAATGGCTTCTGGAGCCTCACATTCGCTGTCGGTCCAGTTCAGCTCTAGCATTTCTTGATTTCCTCTTGTTTGATCCTTGATTGAGAGTCAGATGTTTCATAAAATGCAGCTGCATCAAAAGGAAAGGCAAAACCAACAAAGTTTACATAAAAATGAACTTTTAAGGTTCCATAGGCAGCAAAGGGGAAAGAGTATTATACACAAGATCTAGACTCACAAGAAGAACGAGTTGATATTGAGTAGGGACTGATTACTAAGGGATGCATCTTCACAAAAATGATATCATTCCGATACAATCTCTACGTCTACCATGGCAGGTAGGAAGCATAAGAGGAAAGAAGAGAAAGTAACACAAGAAGTATATCAATGATATTTGATCAATATGTATTTTGTGATTCTTTCCCAGTGCAGGCTGCTACCTTCCCCCTCGGACCTATTTATGAGATAGTCTTTGCATAATCGATAGTTGTGATTACTAAATATAATACAAAAAAGGTGGAACCACCACCTTAGCGGCCCCCTGGCCTTGACCCACAAGTGTTCAGAGGGGGTAAATCACGGTTTTTACTGGTGAGGTAAGGCGCCTGGGGCCGAGAGGATTTAAGCCAGCATACCTGGTTTTTACCCCGTGTGATTACTAAATAGCTTGCATATGAAATGGTAGTCTTCTCACACATATACTGTTCATGTCTTTTAAAAGAAAAATGAATTATGAAAGTCAAGAAGATCACTCAGAAACATTTCTATTTCAGCCAAGAATTTAGAGCTTCATTTAATGATAAAGATAGTCAGCATCAATTTTTATAGGAGCAATGAGAAATTAATGCTCTGTATCCACAGAGTACAAATCCAACAGTGAAGAAGCAGAGGATGAATTTGAAGTGATTTTCCATGAAAATGATGATTTGCTGAAGATCACGAGACTTGGAGTGACAATAAACAAGTATGCGTAATACTTGTTTCTAACGACCAGAAAAGCTGAATTTAGAGATGAAGGAAAGCGAGAACAGGTTTCAGTGATGACCTGATCTCCATCGTTGATTCGGAAGGTCCTCAAAAACGCCTTGTCATCTGTTAGCTTGTGTTCTTTGTAACACAAGCAAAAATGATCCCAAACATGAGACCTGCCATTGGGAGTGGATTAAGCGAACCCTAAAAGAAACAATATAAACCCTAGTTCTGAAAACGTAGTACTCGCAAGCAATAGTAAACCAGAGCATAAAAGAGGCATCTTGGTGGTAATTTGCTGAAAGAACCCTAGTTTTGAAAAAAAGGAGAAGAACCGATTCCATTTACCAAGAAATAGAGGCTTTCCCGTCCTCGGGGTCGCGCAACTCACTAAAGAGATCTTCCACAGCATCCTTGAGATCCCTAACCGACGCCGTCCTCGCGACTCGCACATCTGCCCACAATGCATGCGCAAACAGACAAATCGTCGACAAATCCGAAAGAAAAAGGATAGGAGAGCAGAAAACGGGAGGGGAGTACCGAAGGAGGATCCGTCCAGTTTGAGGACGGAGAGGCGGAGGATTCCATCTGAGGAAAGGCGGAAATAGGACGAACTGCTTCTCCGACGGGATCTGACGCCGGCGTCGGATGAGGAGGAGCGGTCACCGGAAAAGGCGGGCTGCGATAGGGACCGCAGCAGCTTCACGTAACACGAGATGTCTCTTGGCATCGCACGGCAATCTCCGATCTTTTCCGTCGCCGGCGACTCGTCTTCTGCGGCGAGCGAGCGAGCGAGCAGGCGATTGCTATGTTTTTCGAGGAATTCGCCAGTTCAAAATTTAAAGACAAATGAGAAATAAAATTGAGGGAATGTTTCTCTTTTCAAATGACTAAATTGCCCTGACTTCAATAAGAAACATAAATAAATGCCAATATTTTATTAATAGTTTGAAATTTTAAACGTTAAATACGTTAAAAAAAATAATTTAAAATATTTTATTTGACACGACAATGTCAACGTACTATTTCTTCCTGTAAGAGCCGAGTCATGCCGCGGACACCACCGCAAGAATCCGCTGGCGGCGCCGCCTCCCCCTCTTCCGGATTTGCCGTCCGATTCCTCCGGAGAAGAAAATCGAGTTATTTCCTTGATTTTTTTTTCTTTTGGCTAATTTGATCTATCAAATTTGGAGTCAGTGCGGATGTGGAGGTCGATAGGATGGCCTCCGTTAGGGAACTCAAGGACGCTGTCGAGGATCTCTTCGTCCAGTTCTCGGAGGACTGAAGCGACGCCGTTCCCTGGTATGTTCGATTGATTGACTGACTCACCTCCTAGGGTTGCAGGTTCCTTAGTTGTATTGAAAATGGATTTTTTATGCTCCTTGTTTTTCCGTATCGTAATTAGGGCTTTTGTGTTCTTTTTGGGTATGGCTGGCCCCAATTATTCTAGGATGAACACGAGTTAACGGATGACAATGCTTGTCTACGAACTTTTGGGATCAATGGCGGAGATCAGGTATGCACTGCAACTGGTTGTCCATTAGTTCGTTCGTACAAGCGTTTGCCTCATTGTGGTTTGTACACCTCATTCAAGTGCTTCACAAGTTGCTCAATTCATAGTTCCATTGAGCATCTTATCACTTCGGTGTTTTCCCTTGGATTTGAAACGACAATTTAACTACTTCAGACCTCCATTTTCGTTCACAAGAACTTGCATCCTCAGCTTCCACACTCTTGGGCTAGAAACATTCAGTAAATTAATCTAAATACAGAATTGCTGAAAATTGTTCGTTCACAAGAACTTAGGCATGAGACTGAGTTTTTTGTACATCACTTTAGTTGGAGGCTACAATTACTCTTGATTAGCACCAACATACAATCTTAAGAAAGGGAAAATGGTAGGGTTCTATTAAATTGGCTAGGTATTAGTGTTTACATATATAATGAAGAAGCCAATTTGATTTACTGAACTCCTACATATACTTAAATTTCATCAAACCATGTGGAAATTTCAAAGGAGTGTTATATAATTGCTTGATCGATCATGATCGGTCGTTTACAATTATATATGTTGTGCTCACTTAGACATCTCATCAAACTTATCTACCTAATGGAATGATTTTTCAACCTCTCCGCTATGAAATTTTGCCATTGTTCTCAGTTAAATTCTAAAACCATTATTTCATGTGAGGACCTTCATGTCTATTTAAAATACCTACGTATTAGTAATACAATCTATTAGTTGTTGCACTGACCATCTGTTGTTTCATGTGAGGACTTTCATGTCTGTCTGTTGTTGTTTCACTGACTTTGCAAGACTTTCTTACTTGGTTGCTTTTGAGAAGATGCATCTCTTAGTTATGTCTCTCAATGTTCAGTAATTACTAACTGGATTGCTTCTGTGATTGGTTCATCGTATGGGTGCTTATTATATAAACTGTGCTGGTTTTTCTTTTAGCCTTTCTTCTTGTGTAGCTCCATTTTATCAGGCACGTTTCTTCTCCTAATCAATAATCAACAAAGCAAAGGAGAAATGGGAGAACATCAATGAACCAACACAAGATGTGAGGCTCTACAAACTATATTATCGTTTGTGCATATTCTTCATTTCTATTGAATTTGCAAAGCTTTCCACTTCCTTTTTTATTTTCCCGACCTGAAATTTTACCTTTTCCTCCCCTTGAAGTTCACGAGCTGGTTCGAAAAACATATTTAGATAAGGAGAAACACAAGAATGGAGATTGTGGCAGAGTTGGTTCTAGTCTATCTGTAAGTTCGCTCAATCACGATTCTGAAAATGAACTATTGCTTGCTATATAATTGAAAAAAAAACAATCAGAAAAGTCAAGTCATACCTAATTTGCTGGAAATCAAATTAAATGCACTATACCTTCCTTTTTTGATCAAAAGTGCGGTATCCTTCCTCTTCCTCTGTCATATTAACCAACACAATGATCAAAGCTAATAATGCAGATTAACATTCATAAATAATGATCTAATTATATCTGAAGAAACAAACACTAACTCCCACTAAGTATTGTTACCAAACAAATATGCAATCTTAAAGAGACAAGTGAATGAAGAGAAGATGTGTTTCAAGTATAGTGATATTGGCGCGGCTCAATCTGAGAAGGGCTTACCATTGTTTGTAAGTCAATCATCGGATTGAACCTCACCAATATCGCTGCTTACATCTCCAGCCTACTCAATCAATATCTAGATAGATAGATAGATAGATAGATAGATAGATAGATAGATCTCTTTCTTCAGTTCTTGAAGAGTTTCTTCTAGGAGATAGCTCTGAAAGGAGCAAACTGTCTCTGCTGTAAATTAAGATAGAAACAGGCGAATGGTGATATATATACAAAGAAGAAGAGAAAAAAAAAGAGAGTTATGGCATGTACTGGAACTGGAGAAGTGCTGCTTTCTAGGGTTTTATATAAGGCATAAAATCAGCAGGCATGCAAATGGGAAGCAGAGAAGTTCATGTGAGGGGCAATATTAATAATTATAATCATGCAAGTTGAGGTACGAACCTACATGTTCCGAACTAAGCCAACTATCTGCCATTTCTTTACCCAAAATATATTTCGAATGAATAATTACTGCACAGTGGTTCATGCAAAACTTAATTGCGCATGCATGCATGCATGGCCACTGCAATATTCCCCCACTTAGATAACACCAAACCTATACTTTTGCACTTGCACATCTCCCAATGGAAGAGGAGAAGAAGGAGAAGAAGGAAAGAATCTTCATGTCGTGACTTTAGAGGGCTTCGGGAGCATGATCCAGAATGTGTGTACCTAGAAAACAAAGTCATATATATATCAAATAATAATAAGTTGCAATGCCAAAGTGGTGGACAAAGAAACATCCATGTTTTGCTCTCACCAAACATCTCTTCAGGATTTCCTCATCCCATGCTTGCAGTTGTTGCTACTGAGCAGTTAATTAGGATGATCCAAATGGAAGGATTAAGTTGTAGATTCACAGTGAAAGAACATATATACAAACTCACATTCTTATATATATTTAAAGATAATGGGGCTTTTTAGGTATAGTCTATATGAACTTCTTGTGCATAGTGGGGAGGATGAGTGTGTTAGGGAAAAGGGGAGTCTCTTTAATTATATTGCTTTGCTTTGCTTTGCTTGGAGTCTCTTGTTCTTGTCATGTTGAGGTTGGTGGTGGAGTGAAAAGGAGAGAAGGGATATATATAAAGGTGAAGAGATATCCCATGTTTCAATCATGCATGTCAACTTAGTCTCCTTCATTATTTTTGCTTGCTTTAGTTTGTCTCCTTGTGAAGACAAAGACAGGACACCTCCAATCTCCCATGGGAGTTTCTATGTGTGCAAGTTTTGTAGATCTCCATGCACACATGCTTTATATTTAATTTAGAGGTGGCTTTTTTTAAGGTTCAATAAATGAAGGTAATAAATCTTAAATCAGGAAAATATTTTAAATGCTTCAATTATCAGATAGATAAATTAGTAGAAAAGATTGTTTACCTTTAAAATTAATCCTGAATTATCAAAAAAAAACATAAACGTAATAATATTATGTGCATACTTTAAAGTGTAAAGTATAAAACATCTATGGAAATCAATACAATATTGTGTATAATTCAAAGTGTAAAGTATATTTCTTGAAGTTATTTTTTTTTAAAAATACTATGAGATTATAGGAGTGTAATCGAACTAAACCGAACCGAACAGAAAGAAGCTCGAGTTCGAGCTCAATTCATTTTACCTTAGCTCGAGCTTGGCTCAATCGATTCGAGCTTTAATTCTTGAGCTCAAGATCAGTTCGTAATGAAATTAAATAGTTTGTGAACATCTCAGGTTTGGTTCGAAAATGACTTGTTTAAAAGTTAAATGAGTTTAGTTCGAACTCGGTTCGAAAATGACTTGTTTAAAAGTTAAACGAGCTTAGTTCGAACTATATATGATATTTATAATTCATGTAATATGATCTCGGCCTTGCCTATGGGTAGAGGCATAGGCCGGGCCCACAGGCCAGCCTGGCGCCAAGGAAGCCTGGCACCCAGGTCAACCGCCCTATCAGCAAACGGGGCTTCACGCCCAGGACCTTCCACAGGAAAGAAGGAAAGGCGGCCTACCGGGCCATCTGAGAAAACAACCGGCCCAGCTCCTAGCCAGCCAACTCCGTAGAAGGCCTAGTTGTTCATACTGGCTCACCCCGACCCCGAACAAGGTTTAGCCTCATTAGCAAGGTCAAGTCTTGTGATACCCCCCGACCCAGGGCGTACCCCGCGCTCCCTCTCTCTCCCTACCAGACGGACGCGTGGCGGCCCACGCTCCCTGGTCTTTACCCGACTCGGTCCGTAGCACACGGACCTGCCAGTCGGCGCTCGGGGTACGGGCTGTCCTGCCCACGCATCCCCTCACATCCTTACTTCTGGGGTACAACCCTGCCAGTGGGGTTCCTCACGCCTTGCCTATCTCTGACATCTCCACGCGGCCATCCCGCGCATCCAGTACTCTTGTACTGCGCATCCAGTACTCAGGTACTGCCGGAGCACCCCGCGCCAGTCGTGCCGCTTCCCCGTGCTCCATGCGGGCTGGTAGCCATCACACCTGGTCCCATCTACGCGGACAGGGGTTGTCAGCCCCCCCGGTCATATAAGCTCGGCACTCTCCCTACTCCAGGTACGCACGCGCGAGTTCTCGCATCCCTTGCCCCATCTCCATTCAGTTTCCGCTCATCTATACTCGGGACTGACTTGATCGTCGGAGTGCCTGACCGGGGATTCCCCCGGCGGGTTTGCTGACGGTCCCTGTTTTGCAGGAGCAAGGCGAGGCGCGGCCAACGAACGGCCACCTCATCGGCTCGTGGCTCCCGGGAGGCCTGTCCGGCCCGTTGGACTGCCACCCCACTTCGCGACAGGATCAAAAATGGCGCTAGAAGGAGGGCACACCAGCAGCCTGATCGGAAGTGAAAATGGGAGATCCATATGGGTTCTGGCAGACAGCGTCCCTGGAGAATACGAGTTTTCCCTCATTCGATCGCGGAAGAGTCCTTAACGCCCCAGAGGCTTTATGATGGACCCTCGCAGGGTATTCCTTGATTCTACTTTCTTTCTAAGGCGGAACCGGACCGCCGGGGCAACAGGGGAAGGGCAGGTTCTGTTTCCGTCATATCTGACATTTGGACTTCTGGATGTATCCCATATATTTTATACGTCTATATAATTCGGTCTTCTTGAACATGGGTATATTCTATGCGTCTGGGAGTATGGACGCTTTCTACACACTCGCCGCATGTCTGAAATCGGATCTTCTGGATCATATATCATTTGTCCGATGCGCCCGTCAGAAATGGTTTTCCTGAAAGAACAGTCGTTGCTGCATTACCCTCGGCGAGGCTCTCAGGCGGCGCGTGGCGGCCCACGCTCCCTGGGATGCCCTCGACCGGGAAGCCTCGGCGAGGCTCTCAGGCGACGCGTGGCGGCCCACGCTCCTGGGATGCCCTCGATCGGGAAGCGTCGGCGAGGCTCTCAGGCGACGCGTGGCGGCCCACGCTCCCTGGGATGCCCTCGACCGGGAAGCCTCGGCGAGGCTCTCAGGCGACGCGTGGCGGCCCACGCTCCCTGGGATCCCTCGACCGGGAAGCCTCGGGAGGCTCTCAGGCGCGCTGGCGGCCCACGCTCCCTGGGATGCCCTCGACCGGGAAGCCTCGGCGAGGCTCTCAGGCGGCGCGTGGCGGCCCACGCTCCCTGGGATGCCTCGACCGGAAGCCTCGCGAGCTCTCAGGCGGCGCGTGGCGGCCCACGCTCCCTGGGATGCCCTCGACCGGGAAGCCTCGGCGAGGCTCTCAGGCGCGCGTGGCGGCCCACGCTCCCTGGGATGCCCTCGACCGGGAAGCCTCGGCGAGGCTCTCAGGCGACGCGTGGCGGCCCACGCTCCCTGGGATGCCCTCGACCGGGAAGCCTCGGTGAGGCTCTCAGGCGGCGCGTGGCGGCCCACGCTCCCTGGGATGCCCTCGACCGGAAGCCTCGGCGAGGCTCTCAGGCGACCGGGAAGCCTCGGCGAGGCTCTCAGGCGGCGCGTGGCGGCCCACGCTCCCTGGGATGCCCTCGACCGGGAAGCCTCGGCAAGGCTCTCAGGCGGCGCGTGGCGGCCCACGCTCCCTGGGATGCCCTCGACCGGGAAGCCTCGGCGAGGCTCTCAGGCGGCGCGTGGCGGCCCACGCTCCCTGAGATGCCCCCAATCGGGAAGCCTCTGCGAGGCTCTCAGGTGGCGTGTGGCGGCCCACGCTCCCTGGGATGCCCTCAACCGGGAAGCCTCAGCGAGGACTGGGAAACCTCAGGCCTTCTTCTTGCTCTACGCAAGCTCCTCCCTCGGATCGGCCCTCGGGCAGGCGCATGATGGTCCATGCCGCCGAGGGGGCACCCGACCGAGCGCCTTCTTCTTGCTCTACACAAGCCCCTCCCCCGGATCGGCCCTCAGGCAGGCGCCTGATGGTCCACGCCGCCCGAAGGGGCACCCGACCGAGCAGCCTTCTTCTTGCTCTACGCAAGCCCCTCCCTCAGATCGGCTCTCGGTGCATGATGATCCATGCAGCCCGCGGGGTCACCCGACCGGGCGTCCTCCTTCTTGCTCTACACAAGCCCTTCCTCCGAAGGGTCCCCACGCACTCCTGGACAAGAGGAGCCGTGCCCTTGGGATACCTTCCCGAGTCAACTCCTGAGTCCGGTCGCGCTAGTTGCCAAGATCAGAGGCTCCAAGCGAGCACATTCGTGCTCCCCTCTTAATTAGCCGCTGATTCAGCCCTCAGTCAGGGGGTGTGATCCTTACCCGACGCACCGGCCACGGACGGCTAAGCCCCGCGAATTACGGCCAAAAGTATTCGCGTCTAAAAGCCTAAGCAAGCGATAAACCAGGGCCTCAACCCAGGAGATGCTGTTTTCCCGGCAGAAAAGAGGCGGCCGGTCCCGTCCTTGGCCTGTCAACCGCCACGCACGGGAACAGAAGTAAAGGAATGAAGAAGAGACAAAAGAGAAAAGCAACGTCCATAACAAACCAGGTGGCCCTCGCCTACATCACAAAATAGAGGAAAAGACAGACCCACAAATACAGGACCTACGCCTACGAGGTGGGTCCCAAGGACGGCGGTGAGACTCCAGTTGTCGCCCTGTCGCGCCCATCCCAAGCCGGCTGTGCCTGGGTCTCCCGAGTCTCATGGCGCTCGCGCATCCGCGCAAGGTCGCTTCTGCAAGCAGCCAGCTCCGCTTCATTGGCCTTCAGAGCGGTGAGGAGCGTAGCAGCCGATTGGTTGGCCTCCAGAAGATCTGCCTGAGCCTGGACCAGCTCAGCGTTTGCTCTAAGCTCACGAGTCCGAGCTTGATGCTCGCTTCGCTCCAGATAAGCCAACTGTTGACGCAGTTGAGCCTCAGAGGCTCGAGCTGCGCTCAGCCCTGTCAGAAGATCTCGAAGCTGCGCCTCAGCATGAGCGGCTTGTCCTCGTAAGGCCGCGTTCTCAGAGCGCAGTGCATCCCAGGCTCCATCATTCGGCGGGGGCCGGGCACAACGAAGCTGGGTTTCCAGCGCCTCCCGACGGGACTCCAACTGATGGAGAGATCGGTTCTGGGCAGCGAAGGAAACACCCATGCCATGCAGGGCCCCGGTCAACTGCAGACGAGACTGAGGGGTTAGTTAGAGAAAACCAAACGGACGGGGGCCAGCCGACAAACGTACCCGACAAGCGTCCGCAACTAAGCCATCGACGCGTTCGATTAGGTCTGGGTAGTCGAAGGACCGAAGACCTTGGTACACGTGATCGCTCAGGGGAGCATGCAAGTGAACCACCCTAGCCGAGCCTAGCGGTTCGGGATCCGAGATGTCAAAAGCGGCAGAGGGATCCGCCCGCGAGGGGAGGACAAGATGGATTGGGCGAAGATCCGGCGTCCGGCCAGGAAGGGAAGAAGAAGGGATAGCGGACGCTCCGCCCGCCAAGCTAACAGAGGCTAGGGGAACGGAGGGATAACCAAGTCCCGGGACTAACTCAACAGGGGCAACCGACGTAGGCACCCGGGAGGCCGGAACGCCAGGCGGGAGGACAGGGCTAGGTTGTTCCATCATATCAGGGAGTGAAGCAAGTGGAGGTGAAGGGGGAGCGGGCTGGATGTCCCTAGCATTAGGGGATGCCTGGACCGCCGACGCCGTGACCAACGGAGAGGGCGAGCTCGTTGCAGCAGAAGGGGAGGGAACCTCCTGAGGAAGGGCAGAAGCAACATCGGAAGGGGATGAGCCGGTGCGGGAATGGCCCGGCAGAGGCTCCAGCTCCCTGGCGAAAGGATCCGAGGGCAAAATCTCAATATCAGAATCTACCGCTTCCGCCCCTAATGCCTCGCCCTTATCCGTGGGTAGGGCGGCGGTAGGGTTTGTCGCCGGAGAAGGAGACGCCAGGGCTCCTGACGGAACAGCATTAGAGGGGACAGGGATAGGCTCCGAAAGCAGGGCGGCCATCGTCTCCTTATACCTAGCCGACCTCTCTTGGGCCTCCTTCATGAGGAAGCCCCGCATCATTCTGAGAAGGGCGTTAGGGCACCAGAGGGGAACAAGAGGGGAAAAGAGAAGAAAGGCGAATGAAGATGAAGGCGATAACGGCCAGAGTCTATATAAAGAAGGTGGCCATTGATCACAGCCGTTGGAAGAAAAGCCGTAGAGGACAGCTGATCCTACGGACGGGCAGAAAGGCAGGAACAAGAAATATGAAAAGACAGCGAAGTATCGGTTCATTGCCCGAGACGGGAAAGCGAAGCGCCAACGCCCGAAGGGCTCACAGGCGCGGGACACGTAACCCTAAGTGTATCGAATGCCCGAGGATATAGGAGATGATCCTTAGCCTCGTCGGCCAAGAGCCCACACTCATCACGGGCCAGCTCCCGCTAAATCCCTTGGCCCGAGCCCCGAGCAAACGCGTGGCAACCCACGCTCCTCGGGTCCCACTCGGCCAAGAGGCCATATTCATCACGGGCCAGCTCCCGCTAAATCCCTTGGCCCGAGCCCCGAGCAAACGCGTGGCAACCCACGCTTCTCGGGTCCCACTCGGCCAAAGGTCATATTCATCACGGGCCAGCTCCCGCTAAATCCCTTGGCCCGAGCCCCGAGCGAATGCGTGGCAACCCACGCTCCCCGGGTCCACTCGGCCAAAGGCCATATTCATCACGGGCCAGCTCCCGCTAAATCCCTTGGCCCGAGCCCCGAGCAACGCGTGGCACCCACGCTCCCCGGTCCACTCGGCCAAGAGGCCATATTCATCCGGGCCAGCTCCGCTAAATCCCTGGCCCGAGCCCCGAGCAAACGCGTGGCAACCCACGCTCCTCGGGTCCCGCTCGTCAAGGCATACTCATCACGGCCAGCTCCCCTAATCCTTGCCGAGCCCGAGCGCGTGGCACCCACGCTCCCGGGTCCACTCGGCCAAGAGGCCATATCATCACGGGCCAGCTCCCTAATCCTTGCCGAGCCCGAGGACGCGTGGACCCACGCTCCCCGGGTTCCACTCGGCCAAGAGGCCATATTCATCACGGGCCAGCTCCCGCTAAATCCCTCGGCCCGAGCCCCGAGCAAACGCGTGGCAACCCACGCTCCTCGGGTCCCGCTCGGTCAAGATGCCATACTCATCACGGGCCAGCTCCCGCTAAGTCCTTGACCTGAGCCCTGAGAGGACGCGCGGCGACCCACGCTCCCCGGGTCCCACTCGGCCAGGGTGCCAGGACTCCCGGGGGCCACCTACCTCTAGATCTCTCCGCCACAAATGTTGATTAAGAGATCAGTTCATCACGCGGAGACACCAGCACGGGTCCCGAACACCTTCCCCATAGACCAGAGACTCTTACTGACAAACACTAAAAAGGGAGAGCATCACATTCAAGGGCGCAGGCGCCTTACAAAAATCGGGGCGGAAAACCCTTTGCATACAGAGAAACAGAGGACACAAAAGTGCTAGCCTCATTCGAAAGGTTGGTCAGTTACTGAGGGCAGGTCCTTGAACAAATCCGGAAGCGAAACCGCATCAGGGGACAAATCTGGGGGCAAATACCCTCCAAGTCTGAGCTGGCGAACTACGTTGAGGCCATGCTGCTCCATCACATCCATAAACCGCTGGGAAATCTCTGCAGCATGGGTCGGATCGTTTAAACACACCAAGCGGTGAGCCTCTGATCGACCCGCTTCAGTCGCCCGGTAGGCACGCAGCTCTGCTAGCTCAGTCTGAAGGGCATCCCATGACGCCTGCCGCTCACGCAGCCCCCTCAACTCAACCTGGGCCGCGTCCCAAGCCGGACGGAGGCCCCGTAAGTCTTGAAGCTGGTTCCTCAACGAATCTGTCGTCTGCTTCTCCGCCGCCAGCTGCGTCCGAAGAGACAAAATCTCCTCGTTGGCCCAAGGTAGATATGACCGGGCCCTCAAGAGTTCTGCCTGCAGCTTGCCCTTGCGCTTGCGGTCGCAAAGGTGAGCTTGTTCAACTTGGAGCACCCGTTCCTCCGCGCGAACCACTTCGGCATCAGCGGCGACAAGCTGCGCCTTGGCGACCTCCAGTTCCTCCTGTGTCTGACGCAGCATGTCTTGGAGGCCGATAGCCTCTGCCCTCAAAGCATTCAACGAATCAGTATCCGAGGACAGTTGGGCATGGCGGAGTCGAGCCTCAAGATCTTCCACACGCCTCTCGGCGCGACACCGGGCCTGGGCGTGAGTTAGCATAGCTACACTCACGCTGTAGCTCTGAGCCCAGGACTGCGAAAGATAGACCTGTCAGCCGAAAGGAAGAAAGGCGCGCCCGCCCAGCTAACGGACACATACCTGGGTGGCCAGGGCCATGAAGTCATCCTCCCCAACAGCAGGGGCCACAGAGCTACTCGCGCGCAGGCCGGCCAGGAATCTGTCTGAGATTGGACCATATAACCGGACGTCCCTCGCCCGCAAGCGGGCAGTATCGCCCGGCAGGGTCATGCTTAGGCGCTAGTCCGATAGTGAGGGCGACAGCATGTGCAGCAGGCCTTCGTTGATAGGACCTTCCTGGCCAGGCGGGGAGGCATCCCTCGGGGGTATCATCATCGAGGCCATTGGTAGCACCTCGAAAGGAAGTGGCGGCGGCAGTGCCGGAAGGACGGCAGTCGACGATTCACCCCTCTGCCTTTTGCAAGGCCGATTAAAAGAAGCCCCCAGGGGGTCGGCCGAGGCGGATGCGGAGCCGAAGCCCCCGGGTCGGCTCAGGGAACGACTCAGAGGGCGAGTATCCTCCGAGCCAGACGGCGTGGTCTTCCCCCTCTCGGCAGAAGAAGCAGGAGAAGGAGAACCGGACGGAGACGCTTCCTGTTCGGCCAGCAAGGCTAAGCGTCGCCCTTGCGTAGCTCGCCGCTCCACGGCCTGCGCCCGCTGCTCCCTTATCACCGCTCGGAGGCGCTCCTCCATTTCCTCCGCATGTCCCAACCCGAAGCCCCGCTCGGGAGCAGCCGGGCACATCATCCCAGCTGGTCGGGAAGAAAAAGTCAAGAAACGGACATGGTTAAATAACAGGGAAAAACCACTTACTTAGAGAAGCCGGGCGAACGAAGGGCGCTGGACTCAGGCCAAACGCAGACAAGATGTTTTCGGCCAAAAGCGGTCCGATTGGGAAGTGTTTGTCTTTGAATACCACGAGAGCGTGCTCGAAGGGTGGAAACTTTTTGGGATCCGTATAGTGAGGGGGCATTTGGGGGAGATCCCGCCGAAAGTTAGACGGCCAGGTCGGGAAAATCGCGGGACGGACAAAGAAAAACCTCTCCTTCCAACCCCTGCTGGCGGAAGGGAGAGAGGAAAGGAAGGAAGTCCCAGGGCGAGCTTGGAAAACAAACTCGCCATATTCCTGTTTCTTTAAGTAGAAGAAATGATGGAAAAGTTCGGTACGGGAGGAGCAGCGATATAACAAGAAAAGGATGGCAAACCCGCAAAGAAGGCGGATGGAGTTGGGGGTCAATTGGGACAAGTTTATACGGAGGTAGCAGCACACGGAGGCAATGAAGGGATGAATAGGGAAGCACAAGCCCGCCCGTAGGTGGTCCCGCGAAACAGTAATATAGTACCTTGGTGGGATGGCTGGCTGATCCAAAGAAGAAGGCAGCCGGAATGTGAAACTCCTCTCGGATGGCTTCAAGGTCGTCACGGGTCAGAGTAGACCTAGCTGTGACATACCAAGGATGGGGATCGTGGGACGAAGAAGCCATGGAAGCACGAAGAAGGCCGAAGGACGGCAAAGGATAGCAGCAAACACCAGGGAGCGGCCGGAAAGAAGAAGGTAACCTGCCGGAGTGAAAGACGAAGGGATTTTTTGCAGTTATAAAGGAAGGCAGGACCACTGGTAGCGGGCCATGGCAGAAACGGCGGGCGGTAGCAGTCGTAGGAGTCGGCCCAGTGGGGCCCAAGAAGCCAGGAGGCTCGCACTTAACCTCGTTCCTCGGAAAGTGGGGAAAAGGCCACGGGGATAGGAGAAGGAAGGGGGACGAGACACGTGGGATCCCCCGAGGAGTAGGCAGCGATTCTTAACCGCTTCAGGATACGGAACCGTCAGTATTCAAAGAGAAGACAAGGTGGTCTCGTCAGCCGATCGAAATCCCTGAGCCTCGACAGGCCAGCAGAAAAACACATAGACAAGGCTAAGTCCCTCGGCGCGCCAGACTTTCAAGAAATGAAGACGGTCCAGTCAGTCGACTCGTCGCCTCCTTCGACTAGACTTGAAGGGGACGCTTATGATCCCGGCCTTGCCTATGGGTAGGGGCATAGGCCGGGCCCACAGGCCAGCCTGGCGCCAAGGAAGCCTGGCACCCAGGTCAACCGCCCTATCAGCAAACGAGGCTTCACGCCCAGGACCTTCCACAGGAAAGAAGGAAAGGCAGCCCACCGGGCCATCTGAGAAAACAACCGACTCAGCTCCTAGCCAGCCAACTCCGTAGAAGGCCTAGTTGTTCATACCGGCTCACCCCGACCCCGAACAAGGTTTAGCCTCATTAGCAAGGTCAAGTCTTGTGATACCCCCGGACCCAGGGCGTACCCCGCGCTCCCTCTCTCTCCTTACCAGACGGGCGCGTGGCGGCCCACGCTCCCTGGTCTTTACCCGACTCGGTCCGTAGCACACGGAGCTGCCAGTCGGCGCTCGGGGTACGGGCTGTCCTGCCCACGCATCCCCTCACATCCTTATTTCTGGGGTACAACCTTGCCAGTGGGGTTCTTCACGCCTTGCCTATCTCTGACATCTCCACGCGGCCATCCCGCGCATCCAGTACTCTCGTACTGCGCATCCAGTACTCTTGTACTGCTCATCCAGTAGGGTTACTGCCGGAGCACCCCGCGCCAGGTCGCGCCTCTTCCCCGTGCTCCATGCGGGCTGGTAGCCATCACACCTAGTCCCATCTACGCGGACAGGGGTTGCCAGCCCCCCCCCCCCCATCATATAAGCTCGGCACTCTCCCTACTCCTAGGTACGCGCGCACGAGTTCTCGCATCCCTTGCCCCATCTCCATTCAGTTTCCGCTCATCTATACTCGGGACTGACTTGATCCTCGGAGTGCCTGACCGGGGATTCCCCCGGCGGGTTTGCTGACGGTCCCTGTTTTGCAGGAGCAAGGCAAGGCGCGGCCTACGAACGGCCACCTCATCGGCTCGTGGCTCCCGGGAGGCCTGTCCGGCCCGTTGGACTGCCACCCCACTTCGCGACAGGATCATAATATATATATTATATATTTGTTAACCTGCGGATCATTCGCTTGTTATCGAGGCGCCTGAAATTGATTTAGGCATCCCAATTGAAACAATAGCTGTATTTTTTTTTATTTCGGGGTTAAGCCAATTTGATTTAACTTTTAGGGTTTAGGAGTTGGGTTATGGCGTTCAAGCTAAAAAAATTTAAAGTTAAAAAATTTAGGTGCTTACGGGGTATATAGTATATGAATTTAGGATGTCTAATATTTAACATTTAGGATTTAAGAAATTTTTTATTTTAAAAAAATAAGAATCGAGGCACTTTGATCAATTCCAGGTGCTTTGACCACTCAAGCATGAACGGTTGCTTAGCATACCGTCCACAAAATATATATATATATATATATATATATATATATATATATATATATATATATATAAAAGATTGTTACGGTTCACACCCCATGCAAATCTCAAATATTTTTTTGATTTGAATTTTTTTATGCTTAACACTATAATCCAACCCTTAAACCCTAAAGGGAAAAATCTTATTGGCATAATCGAGAGCTTAAAAAAAATCGACGAATACACAAGTGTACACGGAATTCGAGCGTTACATTCCGCGACATAGATTTGTGTGTGTGTGTGTGTGTGTGTGTATGTCATGCTCAATGCCTCTTGCACGATCGTGAGCAATATCTGATGTGGGAGATTTGATGCAACGTTGTGGCAAATCTCATCTCTTTCCTCTTTCATCTAATGTAGCATTGTAACAAATCTCATCTCTTTTCTCTCTCATTTGCATGTAACAAAATAAAATTTTCTCTTCTCTATCTGACACATGCATTTCCTCATACACAGTTGTAGTAGCTACTGCATAGTAGCTGTTACACGTTATAGCAACTACTCCATAATAGCTGCTACAACGTAGCAAATTTTCAAAAATTATAACTTTTGAGTCAGATATCAGAATGAGGCGGCTTTTTTTTGAATTATAGATCTTTGAATGAGTCTCTATTCAAAAAAAGAATCGTCTCATTCTGATATTCGAGTCAAAAGTTATGATCCTTGAAACTTTGCTATACAGTTGTAGCAGCTATTGTTGATAGTTGCTATAACGTGTAATAGCTACTGTGTAGTAATTGATACAACTGTGTAGGAGGTAATGTATGTGTCAGAGAGAGAGAGAGAGAAGAGAGAATTTTATTTTATTGCATGTAGGTGAGAGAGGAAAGAGATGAGATTTGATATAACATTGCGTCATATGAGAGAGGAAAGAGATGAAATTTGCAACAATCCCGCGTCAGCTGAGCCATTATATATATAAACGAGTCTCTTAACGAACGTGTTCGCAAGCTCACAAATCAAATAATGGCTCAGCTCGATAATGTTTTTGAGCTCAAAATCAGGCTCGAGCTCGTCTCATTAACTTAAACGAATATACCTTTTTTTGAACCAAAACTCGAATAGCTCACGAGCGGTTTGACTCTTTTACACCCTTAATGATATGCATTGAAAAATTATGGGCTTTATTTTTGTAAATTGGGTCTCTTATTGATTAGATCAAATTGTGTTGGGCTTAATATAAGTCAATGTGACTCCGGTCCATTGTTCTTGTCGTCGCCGTCTCCTCCTTCGGTGTCATCCTCCTCCAGTGTTGCAACCCTCATCCTTTTACGCCTTTCATGCTTCCGCGTTCGGATCCAATGGCGAGACATAGCTTCATCCTCTGGATGTACGGGTTGTGCGACTCCAAATTGGCCAATGAGCCCATTCCACACCTTCTCCGTTCCTAAATTCCAAGCTCGCCAACGGTCCTTTCTGTCTGCCCTTCGCTGGAACGTCTCTTGCAACTGTACCACCATCCATTCTATGCTTGAGCATTTGCTTTTATGCAAAAAGATTATGCAGATCAATGGAAAGGGAACAACTTCGTGTTGACGCAATTGGACTAACTTTGTTATGGGTTTCTGCCTTTGATCTATATTGGTATTTTCCATACGCTATCCACTACTTTTTCTGTGTTGTATCGACGATTATGTGTTCTATTAAGAGCGGTATAATTGTTTAACTAGCTCGCGGCATTCAGATTTTGTCAAAATTAGGATGCTTTCAGTGTGATTTTTATACTGTCGAAGTGTAATTATAATGCTTGGTCTGTATGAACCTGCTAAACAAAGTTTTGTTCTATATGTAATTGCTATTTCTCTTTAGTCATCCACACAAGTGAATAACTACTCCTAAAATTTATATTTTTAACTTTTTGAAGAATCAATTTTGGATAGATTCTCTCGTTTGCATTCTTATCCTTTTGTAGTCTTAAAAAAATTTTCTTGAACTTTTATCATATGTATTGCTGGTGTGATTACGTTCTAATGTTTTGGCCGTTCACTCATTCCTGATTTTTCAGCTTTGCTTGTCGAAACAGATGAAGAATCATGCTGGCTATGACTTTAGATTTTCAGGAAATAATCACTGGGTTGAAAGTTTGTGCCAACTATTATAACAGAAATTGACAAAGTTTTCTGTTGATTGCATTTGGCGTTTAAATTCCATGTTGATCAAATTGTAGCTGTAAAAATTAGGATGAGGAAAAAGTAATCATCTTCGTAAATTTAAAAATAGCTAGATTAAGAAATTATAAATCTTAAATTGAAAAAGAAAAAAAATTAAATTACCTCAAAAGCTATAAATAAATAATTTTAATAGATATATACAATCTAACATACACTCCAACTTACGATACTATAGCTAGGAACATTGAGAGTTTGTCAGATAAAAAATGAAAACGCAAGGCGGAATGAGTTTTGATAAACATATCAGCTATCTGCATCAAGGAAGGAAGAAAAAATAGTATGATAGTGTCAAGTTGTAGTTGATGACGAGTAAGATGACAATCAATTTTAATATGCTTCATTCTCTCATAAAATATTATATTACACAATCTGAATGATATTCTGATTATCACAATAAAAAATAGTAGGTTGTCAAAGAAAAATTATCATATCTACAAAAAAAACTAATGTAACCAAACAATTTTAAAAAATGGTAGTCTTGTCATAATACTCAGCTTCTATGGAAGATCTGAAAATAACATCTTGTTTCTTATTCTTCCAAAAGATTAGAAAACCTCCAAGAAAAATGTAGAAGTCGGTGGTCGATTTACGATCTGTAGGATCACTCGCCCAATCAACATTAGAGTATGCACACAATTTTAACGAGAAAGTAAAAGGAAATAAGAGACTTTGAAACTGAGTTCCCGAAGATACCGGAGAATGTGAAGAATAGTAGGCTAATGAACTGTAATCGGTGCAGTGTCAAACTAACTAACTATATGCACAACATGCAGAGTATCAGGACGAGTCATAGTGAAATAAACCAAGCTTTCCACTACTGTACGGTAGATGTTAGGATCTGGCAAAGGGGAACCATCTCATGGAGAGTACTAAGCATTAGTTTAAAGGGAAGTATCAACTACCCTGTTGTCAGTGAAACACATACGCTCAAATATATTAGTTATGTACTTTGACTGAAATAGAAGGTAACATTTTCGTGAAGTGGCGAACTCGATCCCTAGAAAATAACATAGGAAACCGAAGTCTTTCATAGTGAAATAATGAGTTAATTCAAACTACAAAGACTCAATTTTAATAAAGCCATCACTAGTAATTATCATGTCATCCACGTATAAAGACAAAAGTATACGATCTGTATGCGTACACTTGACAAATAAAGTTGAATCATAATTACTGGGATGAAAACTAAGCGAGATAATCACCATGGAGAACTTCGCAAACCAAGCATATGGTGCTTATTTGAGTCCATAAAAAGCTTTGCGAAACTTGTATACCTCACCAGGTCAGTGAGCAACTCCAAGAGTAGGCATCATATACACTTCTTCATAAGATCATCATTCAAGAAGGCATTCTTGGCATCCATCTGTGATATTTTACATTGGCGAATAGAGACAACGACAATTAACATACGGACGATGGTCATTTTAGCAACAAGGTGTAAAAGTTTCTTCATAATTCATGTCATACTCCTGAGAGTAATCTTTAGCAACAAGATGAGCTTTGAACCGTTCGATAGAACTATCAAATTTAGTTTTGATCTTATAAACCCAACGAGAAATAATGACGTGTTTCCCTAATGGCAGATGTATCAAATCCCAAGTATGAGTATGATGTTAGAGGATTAGATGGCCACTAGAGGGGGGTGAATATCTCGTCACCCTCCAATCGTCGATTTCTTCTTATGATGTTAGTCCGCAAACGGAATAATAATTAAACTAAAACTAACACAAGGAATAAACTGATGTAATGTGGTTCGGAGATGACGCTCCAACTCCACGACTGTCCATAAGATGGACAATCCTGATCCGTCGGTGAATGACTCCTCGGAAAACCTCCGGTTATGCTCGTGTAGTTCCTTGTGGTGGAGCAACCTCGCCACAACCTCACCAAGAACACCTGAGCACTTAGACTATTAATTGACCTTTAACCAAGATCAATTTCATCAGCTTGGGCCAAGCATCCCGAGTTCTCTTAAATAGAACTCGTATGCTGATATGCCCGTTACTAGTCGACTGGTGCCAATACTAGTCGACTGACAACTATCAAACTTGAACGTTACAGCCTAACGTTTGAATTCAGCTGACACTAGTCGATAGCACAGAAGATAAGTCGACTAATCTTTCTGTTCCCTCAACCAGTCGACTGATCCCATACCCTGGCAAAATCCTAAACCTACGATTTCCCTTCCCGAGTACATTCACTCAGTACTCGTTCTCGCTCGACTAACCTAGATCTAGCCTTCTAGTCTCCTCCATCAACCTTGCGTTCCTCAGATGCCTCTCCATCCTTTACGTCTTGCCTTCTGGAGTTTCCTTCAGCCTTGGTCCTTGTTGTCGGGTCCACGGTCCCTCGTGACTCACTTGACTCTTCATTGCAGTCTTGACATGTTACCTTCAAGCCTTTATTCGCTTTGGCTCTCGTCTCTCGAATGCATACAAGTCCACGGCTCGTCCTCATGTTATCCTTCACGTATGCCTCGAAGTGTGCTTCCCTCGGCTTATCGTTGTTGTCTTGTTCACGGTCCCTCAGATGCACCATCCTTCACCAGACCCGAAGTCATTAAGCTGAGTTTATCTGTATCTTGTAAACCTGCATACTTAAATACACATATCAAATACAAGGGTGAACTTAATTTAAACCTTTTGCCCAAACATCAAAATACATGGTCTCGTGGATTATAGATTGCCTCAACAATCTCTCCCTTTTTGATGTTGGCAATACGTTTAAGTTAGAGAAAACAAATAGCAAATACAAATACTAATAATATTTGAACTTACGTTGCCAAGGCTACACCTCAGACTTATACTGTCAATACATATACAAACATGCAATGTAAATATGCATGGAACCTATCACAAGACTCCCCCTACACCTACACTCCCCGTTGAGGTAGGATTTTTATCAATGACTTTTTAAAACCTATCCAAGGCTCCCCTTATACTTGAACTTACTAAGGACTTTTTAAGAACCTATCCAAGGCTCCCTCTTTGCC
Organism: Boesenbergia rotunda; assembly: GCA_024364735.1. Classification (NCBI taxonomy): domain Eukaryota; kingdom Viridiplantae; phylum Streptophyta; class Magnoliopsida; order Zingiberales; family Zingiberaceae; genus Boesenbergia; species Boesenbergia rotunda. Next base: position 36,642 of record JAGFNQ010007084.1, on the reverse strand, counting down.
AATACATGAGCAACAATGTTCCCCCTTCGCCTAAGCTTCCTTTTGAATTAGAATTTCTTGCAAAGATACATAAGATTTTCCCAATCAAACCTTAATTCTCTCCCTTTTCCATACATCAAAAATAACACCAACAATATTTCAATTATTAGATTCTTTACCCTGTAATGACAATAAACATTGTATATTAACTCCCATAAGATTATACACATATTTGACATTATTAGGACACTTTTCAACTTGCTGAAAACAGTTTCAGCATGTATCAGTCGACTGAGATAGTTACCAGTCGACTGATCCCTATCGAAAAACCTCACAGAAACTTTCTCACTCTAAAAAGTACTGTTACCAGTCGACTGACACCCTGAAATTGACATTTTTAACATTTCCGAACCCAATTTCAGAAATGCGCCAATAATTCCATGATTCTCCAAAAATTCTCAAATTTTGTGTAGAGATTTGTGGTACTCGTGTCTACTTGGAAAAAATATATTCAAAAATATATCCATCACTAATCCAAAAATTGGCACAAAATTCATAATTAGCTAAATAGTTCAATTGAACATTGACCTAAAGTTCTAGTTTTGGCCTCCTCTTGATGTATCTGCGTATATCAACCCATAATATATCTCTAGCATTGATTTATATGACATCTATACATCAAAAATCAAATTTTCATGTAATATGATCCCAATATCATATTACATCAAGTGCATCATCCTGATACTTGTTGTAAGCATCTTTTTCGGCGCGAGTGGTGGTAGTAATGGGTGCTTCTAGAAGAGATTGTTTTAGGACGCACAGTTTTCGTTCTTGCTTGAGGACAATCCTCAAGTTTCTGTATGAGTCCAGGAAATTAGCTTCGTTGAGCTTGTCCTTCTCAAGGACGGATCGCAGAGAGAGAGTATTTGACGTGGTAGATGATATGGTGATCTACAACAGTAAAATATACAGAAATAAGTATCATATCTAAATCATTATTAGGTCTTTAATTAAATAACACTCTCATTGAATCGTAAAGCTTTGGTAGGGGCTAGTCATAGATATGTGCAAATTCAATTTGCCCACACTACTAGCTCCAAACCAAATAGCGACTATATTCATGTGGGACAAGATCTATATTGAGTTGACTTAATTAAGATAAATATTTATCTAATCATGCATCAAATATAGATATTACATATATCAACATATAAGCAGTAAAACGTGACATGATTATGGCTCGTACACTACGATCTTCTCAAGCCAATGAGAAAATCGACAGTCAACCTAGGGATAACATCTTCTCCAAGTGCATCCATTAGTCATCATGTGTCATTGGCATCCTTCTTGTAGTTTCACCCTTCAATGGACATTCCACTCCTCGTTTTGTACATTACAAATTAAGAAAACTTGAGTTATATTCGAATCTAAATATATTTTACAACTAGAAAAATAGAGATAAGGCATGACACGCAAACCGTATTATGAATTACATTACAACATGCACACACACACACATCCAATCACATTGGGTTTAAGGTCATAACCATGCACCATGTCATCAATCATACACAATAGATTTAGGACATTAATTTTTATTATGATTGTAAAAAATATTCATGAGTCGAAACTATAGGTTATAAAATTTATTGAGTACAATCGGACCATAGCACGCTTTCATATTTCATATGATGATGTTACGGACTTTTAGTTTGATCAACACAAACTTTTGTATCTCGACAAATGTTCATACATTATACAATCCACAACAAAATTATGCCTACTTCTATATACCAAATAAAAGTTTTTCTAAACTTTGTACGATCTTTCGCAAGTGGCTCTGATACCACCGTAGGGATCTATAGGCAAAAATATTTATAAATTATAGTGGAAATAATAGATCCCATGAGCGATCCATGCGAAAGAAAACTTATACAATGTTAATTTACAAATTCCTATCATATAGGTATACCTTTGGCGTGTGTCCTTCGCTTATTCGCTTGTCCGAGGTATGTCGGATCTCTTGCACGTTCAAGTGTTCGTGCCTCTATGAGTATCCACACGAACACAATCTATCAAGCTTTAGAGAAGAATCGCCTTCGTGGTGCTAGCCACAAGAGGAGATTCACAAAGCAAGGAAAGGGAGAAGAGGATTTTCGGCCAAGAGGAGGGGACGAAAAATGACAAGTTCTTCATCCAAATGACAAGAAAAACTCTTTTATACTCATCCCATGAATATGAAGAGTTTTTTTGCCCTTTAGCTTCCCTCCATTAATGTCAATAAAAACCCAATTAGAGCACATTTTCTCATGTGATTCTTTAACTTCTCTTCATCTAATGAAGAGAAACTTTTCATTTTCCTCTATTATTAATTTATTAAACATTTTTAATGAATTAATATCTCATTCAAATGTGGTTGAGTCTAATCTAAATGAGTCTAATTCAAATTAGATCTCAATCACATAATCCAATTGGATTCACTTGAGTCTAACATAATTAATCTAATTCAGATCAAAACTTAGTCAAACTAAGATCAATTAATCTCCGAAGGAGTTACCTGGACCTCAACCAGGCGGCGGTGGTTGAGTCTAATCTTCCTAGTGGCCCTTAGTGTGTGACCCAATAGGTACTCGTAACGTTGGCAATGTTTCAAAACTGCTTTAGACACATAAGCAATGAGTGACATCTAGCAATGCATCATTGTTACCCAAGTGATGAGAAAATCGAGATCCGACTTAACCTCCGTGACTATGACAATATATGACCTTATCCTTCTATCCTCGATATCTAGATTGATCAATGAGGCATAGACCATGTCATCCTTGATCAATGTTTGTGTTTCTTGATCCCCGATGAGACTCACTCAAACAAATGAGCTCAATATCTCATATTGACTCATTTGAGCATGGTCATGCGTTTTAGTAGTCCTACTCGATCAAGGGGCCCACAGATATCACTCCCGTCATATGGGAGGGATAGATCCTATCTGCATTACTCACATCCCTTTGCACAATTCATTACATACCCAGTGATCGCCTTTATAGTCCACCCTGTTACGGGTGACATTTGATGATGCCAAAGTACATAACTCCTTATGTAGGGAACCGTAGTGACTTCAGGTCTAAGGACTATTCATACTAATAGTCACATGAGAAAGTTTATAACACTCATATGACAATCTATGAAACTTTATCATGGAAGGTCAATTAATACATATTCTCTAATGTATACTCATGTGTCAACTTGATATCATATATTCATGACTTGTAAGCTTAAGTCATGAATTGACTTACATGCTAGTCTCCATGCATTACTATTGTCCTTGAACATTAATGCTTGACTAGAAATAGTTTAGTGTAGTGTTCTCTACTTCATCTCACTATCGATTCAACCAATCGATATAATGTAGATAAGAGCATACTACCCAAGGATATTATTATACTTAGTTATTTGACACAAATATAAAGTATAATAACCAAACATGTCTTTATTAATGATAGAATATGATACAAAAAGTCCCTAGTCAATCATCACATAATTGGCTCTAGGGCTCTTACTAACACCAAATTGTAGAACTCCTCTGAAGAGAGAAATTTCTTTTTCTTGGTCGCCCAACGAGGCGCTTCCCCTGCTGATACGCCAGAAGTTTTGTCTCGTTATTTTTCAAAAGCTCCCGCTGCGCCCCTCTAGCCACTTGCAACTCTGGAACAGAAGAACATAGAGTCTCCACCTCGGCTTGGGTCATCTGCACCTCCAATAAAGGAATTGTAGCTCAGTGGATTGGGCCAAGTACTGAGCCTGAGCTGACTCCCCCATCTCCCGAGCTGACTCCTGAGAGTGGTCCCACCGGGAAGCGACCAAGAGCATGATGCAGGAGCTAGAGACAGTGAAGGAGGACAGACTCTTCATCCCGAACCTGAGAAGGACCCACCTCAACTCCCTCATGAGTGATCAAAGGGAGGTGGTGAGATGTGATCAAAGGGAGGTGGTGAGATGGAGTTACCTGGACCTCAACCACCGCCTCCCCAACAGGGGGAACTAGTGGAGGCTCAAGGGTAGACACATCACCCCCGGTTGGGGGCAAGTCACCCAGCATGTCTTCCATCTCAAGTGGAGGTGACGGTAGGAGGATGGGTACCAACAAAGGGCCACTAGGAAGCTCAGCCCCCAGGGCAAACGCCGCCTCAGTTCGAGAATTTTCCGGAGGTGATTGTTTGCTTTTACGAGATATTTAGAGACTCTTCTGAATTCTTCTCCTCCTCAACCAGTATGAGAGGGGCACCGAGGAAGCGCCAAGGATGGCCATAGGGGTCGCAGGCAGGACGACTAGAACCTCGACCGCTTGGGTAAGATCGATAATCTCTGCATCTCGGGCCTCCAGCTCGGTCTCAGACATCTGGGTCAGTCAATTCAGGGCGGCTCACAGCATAGTCTTGGTTGCATAAAATAAAAAATACTCGGTCAGACTTCAACATTACCTTAAAGGACCAAGATCTTACTGAAAGAATGTTGCAACGAAGGCAGGATAGGTCTCAAGCCTAAATAGTAAAGCACGCCCTCCTCGAGTAGAGAATCGCTATTAAACGACAGGCTGGGTAGCTGCGCCATAGCCTTGGTATACCCTCTCTCCAAATGGATATCCTTCCTGGAAGATGAGGTGGGCATGTCAAACCATCACCGGAGAGATCCCCACATGGATTGAGGAAGACGAACGTAAAAGAATTGGGATTTCCACTCCTTATGTGAGCTAGGCATGCCTTTGATCAGACCCTGACCTGCTCTGGCTAAAACGAAAAATACCCTCTCTTCCGCCCAATTGGGGTAGAAAAAGAAATGGAATAGGCGGGGAGACAAAGGAAGGTGATATAAATATTACAGTATAACCATCCCAGAAAGAATACGGAAGGAATTCAAACCCAACTGAGATAAAGGGATACAGAAGTACCGAAAAATTTCGATAAAAAAGGAATGAAGGGGAAAACGAAGACTAATGATCAAATGACGGAAAAAAAGTCAGACACCCCGGAGGGGATGGTCTGGACAGTCGTTCCCATTGGGCAAGACCAGAACATGATCCCTCGGCACCTATATGCAAGGCACAAAGCTCCAAAGAGGCAATCGTAAAACTTGAATCTATCGACCGGTACCAGGGGATGGATGATGATCCGGTGGCCATCTTCTCGAAAAAGACTAAAGAGTGGATTTTAATCGGATAGAATGAAAACCACAAGGGGCTTATGTTGGGATGAAAAAAAAATGGACAAAGGGAAGGTGTCGAGTGCAAGCTCTAAGGAGGAAGACAAAGACGGCGGAAAAATGGAAGATCAGATGACAACAGATGAAGATAAGCCTCCTCGTCTTAGTTTGATGATAAACCCTAACGGGACCCAATTGCGTCGTCTGATCCTGGTCCTTCCCTGAGGTGGGTGAACATAGTCTGTCCGATCTAGGACAAAGAACCCTACCAACTCCTGAGCAATCATGATGCTTTGAGTGGCGCTTTGCCTACCTGACAGTAGGTCATGTCGCCATTAAGGAAATATAACTTCAGAAGTGATAAAGCATTTCTCGAGCACGGTAAAAGAAGTTGGCAAATCATATTGTCATTAAAACAAGTATGGGTAACAATTAAAGTACAAATCTGTTATGAATCTCCTATCAGCAATAGGTGGCTAACACGTGGCCCCCCATACCAGGTCTCATCACATCACTTTAGAGTTCAGTCGGTCGAGCTCTTCAAGCCTCCTTCAGGTAGACTAAAAGGGGAGGTAATAACGTCGTGGTTAGAATAGGTGAGTCGGTAGGTAGCCATATCAGTAGGATAGAATTAATAGGGTTACCCAGCCGGAAATGTCACGCCTCACTAGCAACCCAGCCACGACTCAGACCCAGAGTCCCAAGTCGGGCCTCTTGAGTCCCAAATTAGGCTCTTGACTCGGGGCCCTCCTGGCTCGAGGATTCGTACCTGACTCCCGACTAGGATGTTGAGGCAAACCTCTAACTCTGAGTTCCGAGTCGGGAAGCCTGAATCCCCAGCCAGGTTCCCGACTCAGCAAAAAGGAAAAACATCATCAAGAACGTGGATAAAATGAACGGGAACATGTGGCCCCATAATGTCACCCTCCCCCTTTCTTTACTTCCAATTTACACGCAATAAAAGAGATTGTGCATACAGGGGTAACGATGCGAAAATATGGAGTCACATAAGACGTGATTACTTCCTTGCAATCCCTATAAAAAGATACTCTCGTCTACAGCAGGAGGTATGTGAGAAAAGCCAAATCAACTTCTTATCTTCTCTTCTTCTTCAAAATCGATCATAACTTGAGCATCGGAGTGACTGCACCAGAACTCCTCCGACCGTCCTGCTAACTCATGTTTTCCTCTTCAGATCCACCTGGAAAAACTCATCTGTTTAACCACGAAGTTTACCCTCCTCCTATATGGCGAAGCACCGGTGAGTTGGCCTCTAAGGAATTTGGCCAACATCACCACCAATGACTTTAGTTCTTATAAAAGATTAGCATCCTAAATCCATTGTTGGCTAGACTCTAAGATTGAGGTGTCAATTTGGATGAATCGATGAGCTTGTGTCAAGTTGAAGAAAAGGTATTGTAAAAAAAAAATCTAACCTGAATTCAAACTAAGCTAAAAATTATAAATCCGAACTTGAATAATTCAATCAACCTGAATAACCCGACCAACCCGATCTAATTTTTTACTATGTGATATTATTCTTTTATTCTTAACAAAATAATAAAATAAAAATTCAAAATACATAATAATCATATTTTAATTTAAACGTAACTTGAATTTCTACAATAAAAATTCTACCTTCCTCATAGATTGTAGAAATAATTATATTCCATCCTAAATTCATGTCAATCGAAACCCACGCCAACCTCCAAAAAAAATCTTGGTCAGATTTAAGATCCAATCTGATTTGACCCAAACTCTAAAACCCTCGATCCTAATTCGATATTTTTCATGTCAACTTGGGTCATGTTTGACTGGTCAAATTCATTTTTAACAACCCTACTCTAGGGAGTGTGGATTGTAGATCATGAAAGAGTTATATCCAATTATGACTCATACCTGCAAGGATCATGTCGATATATACCTATCCTTATAGTTCATCATATAATTAGGCTACAAGGAGAATAAGAAGCTCTATAGGTTGGGCTTAACATAGGGGACTCGAGAACAACCTTGAATGGAGTGCTTCAGGTATTCAGGTATCAAATCACACAAGACATTCTAGGTGTCAAGCTGTAGGGATGACTGTTGGGAATATGCCCATAAAACAGATATTGATTTTTAATTATGATTTAAATAAAAGAAGTATTTATTTTATTATTTGATTGTTTTGTGATTGCATGCATAAAAATGAATATCTATATAAATCCAAAATATATTTTGTAACTATGATTTTATATATAAGATTGTTATATACAAGAGGATTAAAATCATAGATAATATATTTAAAATGTCCATGATTGATTAAAGTATGGATCTTTAATTGATAATTATTAACGCAGTTTGTTGATAGTATGAATATGACAGTTTTATCTGGATAGTCAGTATAGTGACACTAAGCAGAATCATTTTGTACAATATGATTATATAGGACAAGGACCAAATATGATTTTATAGTCTTTGTTTAAAGTACCGTTACAAAGACTCGAATCAACATGCTAAGATGATCATATGTAGATCAATCTCAATCCTAAGTAGTTATAACTCCTTGTTTGTATTAACGGGTCTCTTGATTTGTTTGTTAAATATGTTTTATAGCCGTAACACTTACATTTTGGAGACATAGTTATATATTTAGGTGGGAATGTGATTTATGGATACGGAACCGGTAACTTCCGAAAGGTTGCAAAAATGGTTCTCTTAAGTGTTGATTCTAACACTGAACAGTTTGAGCGCTCTAATTCATAATTAAATTGAATCAATGGACTTAAAGGTTATAAGATACAAATAGAGGGTTAAAACGGTAATTTCACACCTCTATTGAGGAGGTAAATCTCGAACGCTACTAGTCCGGATGTTGTGGCTAGCGCATGGGGAGGGCGGGCACACTAGCTTTTCTAGGTTTTGACTAGGGTGTCAAATCAACACCCCGACCCACCCGATCGACCCATCGGTTTTTTTTCGGTTCTCGGCGGGTGTTCTTGTAAAACGGTTGGTTCGGTTGGTCGGGTCGGGTTCGAGTTGACCTAATTTATTTTTATTTTTTTAATTTTTTTTTTTTTATTTTTATTATTTATATTATATATCATATGAGTTTGATGTAAAGAATTATAATGGCGAAAAAACGTTTTGATCTTTTTTCGGTTATTCTCGGTCGGGTTGTGGGTGTGGGTTCGGGTTTGGGGTTGGGTTGTGGGTTCGGTCGGGTTCGGTTGGAGTAAAAAAAAATCCCAACCGACCGACCACCAATGACACAAATCTCAAAATGACAACACTTACACCCAAACCAGTCCATCCCATCCATGTAATGATTATATCAATGGTTCACCCAGCTCTATTTGTGGCAAAAAGGCAATTTGCTCGCCTCCAGCACTCCTGCCAACCTATCCCAAGGCCAACACGGATGAAGTAAATCATGAGGGCTACTAGCCCGGATGTTGCGGCTAGCGCGTGAGGAGGATGAGCACATTATTTTAGCCAGGTTTTAACCCCAGACATCAAGGTGGTAACACTCATACACTAACTATTAGTTCATCCCATGGGGGCACACCTAGCTCTATTTATGGTGGCAAAAGGCTATTCACTCGCCCCTAGCACCCCCGTCAATCGTTTTACCCAGCTCTATTTGTGAATCATGAACGGAGAGTTGATCGACATGTAATGATTATATTAATGGATTGTTCAAATCTTTTGAGTAAACATGTTTCATAATTCTTAAGAGTTCAATTTCAGATTTTTAGTAGAATAATCTTGGAGCTAATAAATTAGATAATTAATTAAATAGATTTAATTAATTTTATCTAAATTTATTAGAGCTTGAAATTATGGGTCCATGGTCCCGAATCTCTTTGTGTAATCATGATGGATACTCTTAAATAATTAATTTGATTAATTATTTATTCTCACAAAATATATTAAATAATAAAAAAATTTATTATTTAAGTGAGAGGGAATATTCTATGTGTAATTTGATCACAAATAAAATATAAAAGAGAAGAATTGATATTATTTTGGAAATTAAATATTTAGCAATTGATATTATTTTAGAAATCAAATATTGGGAAAGATTCAAAACGTTTTTAATTAGTAAAGATTCTAATCTCTTTTGTAGTATTGCAATATTATAATATGTGCATGTTTAATTATAAGAGAGTTTGTATAATTCTTATAATTAAATTAGATCGTTTGTTGATTTAAATAAAATTGTTTTGTTTTGAAAAATTTTAAAAGTCCGCTTAATCTAATTTTTCACACCTTCCATTGCTCATCAAACATTTAAAACCAACAATGAGTTCGGAGGTCGAGTTGCTTGAAAAACTCGAAAAATTGAGGGAACTCAAGATATCAAGTTGTATGGGTAACTCAGGGTGCCGAGTTGCACAGGGGTCTTAGGAGTTTGAGCCAAGTAGGGAAGAGTTCCCTATGTAGGGTTTCTAGTCTTTACGTGACCAAGAGTGTTGACATAGAATGGAACCATGTAGGTTGAAATTGTTGATCTAGGATAAGATCAGTATCTTAGGATATCACTTGTCTCTCCTTCAAGTTGAGTTACGGAGTAAGGATGAGCGGGACCTGACTCAGCTAGTTAGGTCAAAAAAAAAAAAATCGAGGAAAAAAATCTGAATTGATGAGTTGATTCTAGAGGAGGGAAGTTAATTTGACTTGAGAATTTGGGAGTGTTTAGTTTGTTCCATTTTCCATTTTTATTTTTTAGAAAATCGTAGGGGTGTTTGGTAGACTTATTTTTCATTTTCAATTTCTGTAGAAAATACGATTTTCTGGAAAACGTATTTGGTTTGTATTTTCGAGCCTTGTTTTTCAGAAAAAGATATAACGTTTTCTGGAAAATTATAGAATGAATGAAAGTCATTTTTCAGAAAATGTGATTTTTTAGAAAATGAAAATAGAAAATAGAGCTAACCAAATATCCTTTTTTTCATTTTCTGAAAAATGATTTTCTTTTATTCTTTAGTTTTCTAGAAAATGCTATCTCTTTTTTTTTAAAACAAGGCTGGAAAATACAAACCAAACACGTTTTCCAAAAACCCGTATTTTTTATAGAAAATGAAAATGAAAAATAAATCTACCAAATGCCCCCTTAGCAATCCTTATGTAAAAAAAAATGATGAACTAGGCAGCAGACAAATTGAACCTGGGGTGACCGGCCCAGCCGCACGGAAATTTCCTACCGGTCACCAAAGTAAATTGGGAAGCGCTCGCGGTGACAGTCTAGAAGCCCAACATCCCAGGGTTCGCGCCCCATTTGGAGGAAAAATTCTTACAAAATACACCGTAACTGGGGATCGAACCGCGAATATCTGGGTAAACAATTAGTTACCTTACCGCTGCACCATAGCTCCGGGGGCCTTAGCAATCGTTATGTAGACTCTACATGGGCATGTGTAATTTTCAATCTTCAATCAATAATTTAAGTGTCTGTTTAATTGTGCGAGGGATTCCTTTGTTATTGAATAAAAGAATCACAAAGGTGATTAGATTGATGATTCATATTCTTACGATTAGATCAACTGAGAATAAATGGCGTTTTAGATAGAAAAATATAGGCCAGTTATTATTTTATTATTTTATCAAAGTTGGATGTTTTTTATAATGAAAATAATAATAAAGGGCCCCCTTTTAAATTTCAACCTTTATTATAGGTAAGTTGTAACTTTGTGGTTTCAATGACAATTTTTTGTTAAATATTTAAAGACATTTTTGAAATTCTCAATGTGTCCTATGATCTCATATAAAAATGAAAATTTTAATTTTCTCTATAACGAAAAAAATATCTCGATAATTTTTTTTTATAGGTCTTACATTACTAATTATATATATAGTTCTATATATTACAAACGGCAATTTATCAAAGGGCATATCTAAATATTGGTATTTATCAAAATGCGTACCATGGTTTCATTGTTACCAAATAACGCACTTATATTAGTGAACTTCCTCTTATACCCCTTCTGCCAAAGTACTGCATGTCATTTTCATTCTCATTCTCTTTCTCTTTTTCAATAACGAATTTCGAGACATTTAAAAATATTTTTTCAGATTTTTTATTTTAAAATAATATATTATGGAATCGGATAAAAAACGTACGATAAAAATCGAAAAAATATTTCAATTAAAAAAATATCTCAATTAATAATTTAATATTTTTTAAAATATAAATAAATTATTTTTATATTTGATTAATATAAATTAATATATTTAATAATATTATTAAATATATTAATATATAAAAAACTTAAAAAAAAGTTGAAGTTTTTTTTCTTAATTTCAAACAGTATGGGCCTGAAATAAAATATTTCAGGCCCTGCGAGGGCCTGAAATATTTTATTTCAGGCCCTGCGAGGGCCTGAAATATTTTATTTCAGGCCCTGCGTGGGCCTGAAATAGAAATAACTCAGGGCCTGAAATTAAATAATTTCAGGCCCTGCGTCGAATTGAAATCATGTGTTATGATAGGGTTTTTTACGTAGGTCTAAAATGTAAAGAAACATCTCTTTATATTTTTGAAATCACAATAAAAATTATTGAGAAAGACTACTTTACGAGAGGAATTTTAATTAATATAAAATGACAATTATATTAAAAACGAATTATATATATATATATATATATATATATATATATATATAAAAAGAAGTCAAATATTATTTATTATATTAATTTAATATTATATATTATATTAATATATTATATTTTAATAGATTTTGATTGGAGGGCCTGAAGTCATTTGACTTCAGGCCCTCCTTAGGCCTGAAGTCAGATGACTTCAGGCCCTCCTTGGGCCTGAAGTCATCTGACTTCAGGCCCTGCGTAAATAATTAATTTAATAAAAATAATTAATTATAAAAAAATTTTAATGATTATTTTTGGTGTCTAAACTTCTAATGATTAAAAATTATATTGCAATAGGAGTTTTCTAGGTCTATCAGTGGGTTTCGCTCAAAACCCACTGATATTTTTTCAGAAATCCAGATATGAGAGGTCCATCAGTGGGTTTTGCTCAAAACCCACTGATGGACTAAACTACACCTATTCCTTTGAGAAAAATAATAATTTGAGGTTTAGACACCTAAATTACATTCTCCTAACTCTACCCTAACTATTGATAATATTTTTTCAGAAATCCAGATATGGGAGGTCCATCAGTGGGTTTTGCCCAAAACCCACTGATGGAAGAACTAAATTACACCTATTACTTTGAGAAAATTAATAATTTAATAATTTTTAAAAATATAAATAAATAATTTTTTTATATTTGATTAATATAAATTAATATATTTAATAATATTATTAAATATATTAATATATAAAAAAATAAAAAAAAAGTTGAAGTTGATTTCAGGCCCACGCTAGGCCTGAAATATTTTATTTCAGGCCCTGCGAGGGCCTGAAATATTTTATTTCAGGCCCTGCCCTGCGTGGGCCTGAAATAGAAATAACTCAGGGCCTGAAATTAAATGATTTCAGGCCCTGCGTCGAATTGAAATCATGTGTTATGATAGGGTTTTTTACGTAGGTCTAAAATGTAAAGAAACATCTCTTTATATTTTTGAAATCACAATAAAAATCATTGAGAAAGACTACTTTACGAGAGGAATTCTAATTAATATAAAATGACAATTATATTAAAAACGAATTTTATATATATATATATATATATATAAAAGAAGTCAAATATTATTTATTATATTAATTTAATATTATATATTATATTAATATATTATATTTTAATAGATTTTGATTGGAGGGCCTGAAGTCATTTGACTTCAGGCCCTCCTTGGGCCTGAAGTCATCTGACTTCAGGCCCTGCGTAAATAATTAATTTAATAAAAATAATTAATTATAAAAAAACTTCTAATGATTATTTTTGATGTCCAAACTTCTAATGATTAAAAATTATATTGCAATAGGAGTTTTCTAGGTCTATCAGTGGGTTTCGCTCAAAACCCACTGATATTTTTTCAGAAATCCAGATATGAGAGGTCCATCAGTGGGTTTTGCTCAAAACCCACTGATGGACTAAACTACACCTATTGCTTTGGGAAAAATAATAATTTGAGGTTTGGACACCTAAAATACATTCTCCTAACTCTACCCTAACTATTGATAATGATTTTTCAGAAATCCAGATATGGGAGGTCCATCAGTGGGTTTTGCTCAAAACCCTCTGATGGACTAAACTACACCTATTCCTTTGGGAAAAATAATAATTTGAGGTTTGGACACCTAAAATACATTCTCCTAACTGTACCCTAACTATTGATAATGTTTTTTCAGAAATCCAGATATGAGAGGTCCATCAGTGGGTTTTGCTCAAAACCCACTGATGGACTAAACTACACCTATTGCTTTGGGAAAAATAATAATTTGAGGTTTGGACACCTAAAATACATTCTCCTAACTCTACTCTAACTATTAATAATATTTTTTCGGAAATCCAAATATGGGAGGTCCATCAGTGGGTTTTGAGCAAAACCCACTGATGGACCTCTCATATCTGGATTTCTGAAAAAACATTATCAATAGTTAGGGTAGAATTAGGAGAATGTATTTTAGGTGTCCAAACCTCAAATTATTATTTTTCCCAAAGGAATAGGTGTAGTTTAGTCCATCAGTGGGTTTTGAGTAAAACCCACTGATGGACCTCCCATATCTGGATTTCTGAAAAAACATTATCAATAGTTAGGGTAGAGTTAGGAGAATGTATTTTAGGTGTCCAAACCTCAAATTATTATTTTTCCCAAAGCAATAGGTGTAGATTAGTCCATCAGTGGGTTTTGAGCAAAACCCACTGATGGACCTCTCATATCTGGATTTCTGAAAAAATATCAGTGGGTTTTGAGCGAAACCCACTGATAGACCTAGAAAACTCCTATTGCAATATAATTTTTAATCATTAGAAGTTTGGACATCAAAAATAATCATTAGAAGTTTTTTTATAATGCCTGAAGTCATCTGACTTCAGGCCTAAGGAGGGCCTGAAGTCAAATGACTTCAGGCCCTCCAATCAAAATCTATTAAAATATAATATATTAATATAATATATAATATTAAATTAATATAATAAATAATATTTGACTTCTTTTTATATATATATATATATATATATATATAATTAGTTTTTAATATAATTGTCATTTTATATTAATTAGAATTTCTCTCGTAAATTAGTCGTTCTCAATGATTTTTATTGTGATTTCAAAAATATAAAGAGATGTTTCTTTACATTTTAGACCTACGTAAAAAACCCTATCATAACACATGATTTCAATTCGACGCAGGGCCTGAAATCATTTAATTTCAGGCCCTGAGTTATTTCTATTTCAGGCCCACGCAGGGCCTGAAATAAAATATTTCAGGCCCTCGCAGGACCTGAAATAAAATATTTCAGGCCTAGCGTGGGCCTGAAATCAACTTCAACTTTTTTTTATTTTTTTATATATTAATATATTTAATAATATTATTAAATATATTAATGTATATTAATCAAATATAAAAAAATTATTTATTTATATTTTTAAAAATTATTAAATTATTAATTTTCTCAAAGTAATAGGTGTAATTTAGTTCTTCCATCAGTGGGTTTTGGGCAAAACCCACTGATGGACCTCCCATATCTGGATTTCTGAAAAAACATTATCAATAGTTAGGGTAGAGTTAGGAGAATGTAATTTAGGTGTCCAAACCTCAAATTATTATTTTTCCCAAAGGAATAGGTGTAGTTTAGTCCATCAGTGGGTTTTGAGCAAAACCCACTGATAGACCTAGAAAACTCCTATTGCAATATAATTTTTAATCATTAGAAGTTTGGATACCAAAAATAATCATTAAAATTTTTTTTATAATTAATTATTTTTATTAAATTAATTATTTACGCAGGGCCTGAAGTCAGATGACTTCAGGCCCAAGGAGGGTCTGAAGTCATCTGACTTCAGGCCTAAGGAGGTAAATTGGCAGAAAAAATATTCTGAAAAAGTCTGAAATAAAAAGTCTGAAAAAATATTTTATCCGATTCCATAATGTATTATTTTAAAATAAAAAGTCTGAAAAAATATTTTTAAATGTCTCGAAATTCGTTATTGAAAAAGAAAAAGAGAAAGAGAATGAAAATGACATGCAGTACTTTGGCAGAAGGGGTATAAGAGGAAGTTCACTAATATAAGTGCGTTATTTGGTAACAATGAAACTATGGTACGCATTTTAATAAATACCAATATTTGGGTACGTCCTTTGATAAATTGCCCTATTACAAATCACAAATTATAATACGACACTACTTTATGATTAATTACGATCTCCATCTTTAAAAGAAAAAAATAAGTTTAGTTTTGACTACTACTTTTGTAACTATAAATCTTAAACCTTATCAGTATAACTCAAAATTTTTATTAAATTTTTCTTATTGTAAAAATCTCTCACAAATTTTCGAGATGTCCTTACATACCCTTTGATTATATGTAAGAGCTTGGAGGTTCAAGAGGTGGCATAATTTTTTTTTTCCGAGAAAGAGAAGAAACGAGTAGGAATCCTCTATCCCAAAGCTTCCTCTATCCCCGTGTCCTAACTCGTCGACGATGGTCGGCGAGTCATCCATGATAAATCGACTGTGTCCGCTAGAGGGGGGCGAATAGCGATTTTCGAATACTTTGTTCTCTACAAAATTATTAGCGCAGCAGAAATACAAATAAAAATAAACTAACAATAATAGACAATGCTAACAAACCAGATTTACTTGGTATTCATCCCGAACGGGTGACTAATCTAAGAATTCGTCGGTAGATCACTCCCCGGATAACCTCCGGCTAGCCCTCGTCGCTCCTTGTGGATGGAGAAACATCGCCACAACACCTTGGACACTATCAGGGCACAAAAGACTACTAACTCATTTTACCCAAGCGAATTTCGTCAAGAATCTCAGCCACCACGATGTCCTCTTTAAATAGGACTTGGGCTGAAACCCTCGCCACTAGTCGACTGCTCCCAGGGCAGTCGACTGGTGCCACTGAAATTCGACCGTTGCACCCCAACGTTCGAATTCTCGGCCAACGCACCAGCCACCTACCAATCGACTGCTCCCAGAGCAGTCGACTGGTCCCTAGCTGAAACCCTTCCCGAATATATTCACACAGCACTCGTACCCTCACGACTCGACTGACTCCTCATCTGCAGCCTCGACTGTTGCCTTCGCGCCCTCTTTATCTTCGGCTCCCGTACCTCGGATGCACGCAAGCCTCCAGCTTGCCTCCATGTCATCCTTCACGCATGCCTCGAAGTCCGCACCCATCAGCTCATCGTCCCTGCTCTCCAAGGTCCCTCGGGTGCACACAAACCTCCAGCTTGTCTATATGCCACCCTTCACCGTACTGAAGCTGTCCAGCCAAGTCCATATGTGTAACCTGTACAACCTGCACACTCAACATACACATATAAGAACACAAGGGTAAACCTAACTTAAACCCTTTGCCCAAACATCAAAACGCTTGTTCACTCCGGACCACATATTGCCTCAACAATCTCCCCCTTTTTGATGTTTGACAATACGTTTAAGTTAGGGAAAGCAAAATAGTAGTCAATAGCAAAAAGCATGCTAAATAAATGCATATGCAATGCATACATGGATCCTATCCCAAGGCATCCTACACCTAACCCTCCAAGTTAGGAATTTTTACACACCTAGCCCTCCAAGCTAGGACTTTTCACACCTAACCCTCCAAGCTAGGACTTTTCACACCTAACCCTCCAAGTTATGACTTTTCACCAGAATGGGCTTTTTAAAGCTTCTCCCAAGCTCCTCCTACATTGGACTTACAAAGACTTTTTAAGAACTAATCTTAGCTCCCCCTAAACCTAGGGTTTCTAGCAAAGGTAAGGTTTGGTTTCCCACTTAAACCCAACACTTCTCCCCCTTTGTCATACATCAAAAAAAGACCCTAATAATATCCCAATTATTGGTTCTTTCAATCCCCAATGATTATAAACACAATGTACTAGACCCCCATACACTTGTTTCTTATCATTTTAACACCAAACCAGCTGCTGATACACACATTACCCTGGGCAGTCGACTGTCCCAAATGGCAGTCGACTGATACTCTGAATATTAGTTTTTTTGACCAATTTCAGAATTGCGCCAGAAATTTCACAAATCTCCAAAAATTCTCAAATTTTGTGGAGAACATTGTGGTACCTATACCTACTTGGGAAAAATACATTTACCTATGTATCTATCACCCTTCCCAAGTTGGACACAAACCCCAAAAATTTCTTACGAAAATTAAGACAAACAAAGAGACAACCTTCCCCTTAACCTATATCTTCTCTCAATTTTCAATTTACCACGGTTAAGTTCTACTCAACTTAACACCATAAACCCAAGTTAAGTTCTCCCCAACTTAACTTCCAAGTTCTTCCCCCTTTTGACACTATCAAGGAATTGCCCCCAAGCAACCTTTCTCTTAGTGCCAAAAAGAACTCAACAAAAACCTTAAACACTCTAAAAATTTGCAAGCACACTTGCTAGGATATACCCTATCCTAGAAAAATATGATTCCATGAAAATATCAAGTGTGCTTGACTTTTGGTACAACCTTGATTTTCAAAAGATTTGGCATTTGTATCAATTTTCAAATTCATCTAGAATTTCATGTGTTTGCTAAGTCTAACCATCATAATCTGACACATGAAATTGTCCTCAACTTTTCCCTTGTTATCTCTAAATCCTAGATTCAAATGGGAAATTTATCAAATTTCCTTGAATTTTCTATATGACCTTAATTCATATAATCACCATTAACCCATGAGGCAAATCTTTGTCCAAGAAGTATAATCAGTGGATCTTAATTTTAAGGTCAAGTTTTATCATCCAATACCTTTTTCTACCTAACCTTACTGGATCAGTCGACTGCCCCTGTGGCAGTCGACTCCCAAAACTCACAAAATGTTTCTGGGCTGAGACCAGTCGACTACCCCCAGGGCAGTCGACTGATACCTGAATTTTAAATTTTTTCAGGTCAATTTCAGTAATGCCTAAATAATTCTATAAATCTCCAAAAAATCTGAAATTTTATAGGGAGATTTGTGATGTCTATATCTACTTGGGAAAAATATGTTTCCAAATAAATATACTCCAAATCCCAAGATTGGCACGAAATTCAACTTCTCCTAAAGTGTATCATTTAAACTTATCCCAAAAGTCTCAATTGTGGCTTCTCCTCATTGTTTCTTCTTATCCTTGATTATAGTTCATTTCTATCATTGAATTACATGGTATTCACACATTAAAACCCAATTTTACCCAATATAATTGTATTTTCATCCTTTTCTCCCTAAATTCCCTTTTAATGTGCCAAAACCTAGGTTAAGACTTACCCAAGTCTTCCAACCCTTTTTTACACAATTCACCTAATTTTCTAGGAAAGAAACTTTTGAGATCCATTTACCATGGACCCCAAAGACTCCTAGAGCTCCCCCTTGAGCTCTGAGTCCTAGTCACCTCTCTAGGTGACTTGATCCATACTAGACAACACCGATGTGCCCCCGGTGATTCTTGGCCTACAAAATGAACCTTCTTAACCTTGGACACCTTGTCCTTGGTTAAGTCATTCCTTCTACCCTCAAATGACATCCCCTTGTCATTTTTGGTCTTCTCCTTCTTACCATGATTATATGCTTTCCCAGCATACTTCTTTCCATTGGCCTTGGAGGTCTTAGACCGGTAGCCCAACCCTGATCTATCATAGTTGGGTTTTATACTACCCAACACCATATCTAGACTCTTTGATCCAATCGTGAACTTTTCTAGGGTCTTTTCCAGTGCATCAAGCCTTGCCCTCAAAGCTTGATTTTCCTTTGCCAAGTTTCTGTTGGGGCAATCGGCCTTGAGATGATCTGGAGGATCATGATATTTTGATGTGTGGGCAATATGGTTAAGTTAGGATTTGTGTTGTTCTCATATGTGTACATGAGTGTGCAGGTGTGCAGGTACACATGGACTTGGTTGATGTCTTCAGGTGAAAGGTGGCTTGGAGGTAAGCTGGAGGTTTACGTACGCATCTGAGGGACCATTGGATAGCAGAGATGATGAGCCGAGGGGCGCGGACTTCGAGGCGTACGTGAAGGATGACATGGAGACAAGCTGGAGGCTTGTGTGTATCCGAGGGACGAGGGCCGAAGATGAAGAGGGCGTGAAGGCAACAGTCAAGACTGCTGGTAAAGAGTCAACTGAGTTGTGAGGGTCTGAGTATGTGTGTTTGTACTCAGGGGTTAAGCCGGGAGGGTTTGAGTACGGAGAGACTTGTACTCGGGAGAGAAACCCTAGACTTAAGTGTGCCCCAGTCAACTGGCCCAGAGGCAGTCGACTGGTATAGGCAGAAACAGGCTGGCAGATTCGAACGTTAGGCTGTAACGGTTGAATCTAAGTGGGACCAGGTGACTGCCATTTGGGCAGTCGACTGGTAGCGGCTGTTTCAGATTCGAGCCCTATTTAAAGGGGCTCGTTTCCTACTATCTTTTTTGACGAAACTCGCTTGGGTAAAGTGAGTTAGTAGTCTATTGTGATCAGAGGGCTTCCAAAGTGTTGTGGCAAGGTTTCTCCACCCACAAGGAGCGACAGATCTAGCCGGAGGTTATCCGGGGGTTGATCCACCGAAGGATTCTTGGATTAGTCACCCGACCGGGATGGATACCAAGTAAATCAGGTTGTTAGCATTGGTTATTTCCTATTTACTTTGCATATTATTGTTTCCGCTGCGCTAACGACTTTGTAGAGATCAAAACGACGAAAAAGTGCTATTCACCCCCCTCTAGCACGCCTTAGATGATCCTTCAGTTGATATCAGAGCTAGGACTGCTCTTGATCGGACTAACCGCCGAGGGAGCACGCGCTAGAGGAAGATGAACATGGAAGATAAGTTGGGGGAAGACATCAACACACCACCATCCTACAATCATGAAGAATTCGGCCATTGGAAGGCAAGAATGGAAAATTGGCTAGGAATGGATTGAGAGTGTAGAATGACTATTGAGGACCCCTATGAAATTCCGAGAGACAAGCATGGCAAGAGGCTTCAGCCTAGATATTGGACAAATGAACAACAAGAGCAAACTAGGGCAAACGAAAAGGTAATCAATATTTTGATTGATATTTTGCCTAAAAATGTGTTGAGTTGTGTAGGAGGATATAAAAGTGCTTGTGAGTTGTGGAGCAAACTAGAAGAACTTCACAAGAACCCTTCGCAAGCTCGATTAGTTGAAAAATGTGAAGAAGTAAGCTCAAGGGTCCAAGAAGATCAAAACGAAGGGGAAGTATCAAGTTCATCGAGTAAGATTGAAAACTCGAGTGAGGAGCCAATCACCTCATCAAGAGAGGAAGAAGAAGTACTTACTTCAAGGTTTGAGGGGGAGAAGAGACCCTCAATCATACAAGAGCAAGAAAAGACTTCCACCTCCACTAAAGCTAAATCAAAAGAGCATATCATATGCTTTGGTTGCAATAAAAGGGAGCACTACAAGGACAAGTGCCCATTAGGTAAAAAGGAGGTAACTTCTAAGCCCAAATCAATTCCATTTAAATTTAATATGGGTTGTAGGGATAAAGAAGTTCAAAACAAAAGAAAGAGAATTCGATGTTTCACATGCGGGGAGCTCGAGCATTATCATACAAAATGTCCAAGAAGTGGAGAGCTCAAGAAGATAGAGTACCTTAGGAAATGGGAGAAAGAAGAAAGGAAGAGGAGCACTTATCAAGGGGGAGCCCCAAGGGCAAGGGAGGTAACCTCTAACTCTATTTATACAGCAAAATTTTCAATGAATGCTCAAGATGTTTGTTTGAATGATAGGATTGATAACAATTGCGTGCCCATGCGTGTTTTTGGTTTTAAATATCATGATAGGAATAGAAACAATTTTGTATGCCAAAACACCACAAATTCTATGATGCATGATAAGTCTGGGATCTCTAGGAATAAGGATCAGGGCATAAATTCTAAGAAACGGAGAAATATGCCTAGAAAAATAGGTAGATCTAGGAATGATCAAGTTAGAACTAATGATCCTAAGGTTAGGAGTTTGGAAAAGGAGAATCAAGTGTTGAAAGAAAAACTTGATAAATTGAAGAAAAACCTAGATAGACTCATTAGGGGGTCCAAGGGATCGAGTATGATGCAAAATGATCAATCTCTTAGAAATGGTAGGTTGGGATTGGGATACCATTCTAGAAAGTCAAATGATGATAAAAAGGGATACTCAAGGATGCCCTATGATTATAGTAAAGAAAATATCAGAAATGGCAAGGAAAAGCCATTTAGAGAAGGAAAGAAAAAGCAAACCAAGAACAAGGAGTGGAGAATCAAGGGAGTAGTGATGGAAGGTCAAGGAGCACCGGAGAAGCACCGGTGTGGTATTGCCATTGTGGATGAATTACCTAGGGAGGTAACTAGGGATAGGACCTCTAGGAAGAGCACTAGAAGCCAAAATGGGATTCAAGGTCAATGGATCTCAGGAGGCCTTCTTCTAGGTGATTAGATAGATTTTGGAATGTGTCAATGGGTCTAAAAGGCTAGGTTTAGCTTTAACTCCAGAAAATTGGCACACTAAGGGAAGAATCATAGAGTAAAAGATTGAAAATTGGATTAGAAATGAGAAAAATTGGTTTTTAATGCTCAATTACCATATAACTTGGAGCTATTAGTGGATTATGAAAGAGTATGGAAAGAAGCATTGAGGTGAGGTCGAAATTGGAACTTTTGGGAAGGGTTTAATGATACATCTTAGAGGAATTCGAAGTTTGAATCAATCTTGGGATTTGGTATGACTTTGACTGAAATTATATTTTTCCTAAGTAAATATAAGATCCACAAATGTCCCCACAAGAATTCAGAATTTTTGAAAATTTATGGAATTAGTTAGGCATTTCTGAAGTTCGGATTGGAAAGCTGAAAAATCAGATACCAGTCGACTGCCCTCTGGCAGTCGACTGCGAAAATCCACAGAATGTAATTACACTCTGGCCCAGTTAACTGCCAAATCCCAGTCGACTGGGACGCGGGTTTTATAAAAGGAAAGGGCACGCCGGGAAGAAGCAAAACTCTAGGGTTTTGGCGATTTCCCGGCGATCTTCACCTCTCTCACACTCCTCCTTTGATTTTAGGCCTCTCCAAGCCCTAAAAACCCTTTCTAAGACATTCCCCAACCTCGATCTACGTCTAGGGTTTGTTAAAACCTCTCCTTTTCAAGCCACATTCTCAAACTCAAGTCAACATGAGGAGAATGAAAAGGTATTGTGTTTTAAGGTTCATTTTTCTTAGTCAAGCAATGTTTTGACACTAACATGGTATTTTTGTGTGTATTTCTTGATGTTTTTTCTTTTTGGGAGTTGTCTTGGCATGCATGGATATGTATGAGTTTTAGAATGGCTTCTAAGAGGTCTCGGGGTGAAGGGTCATCCCACCAGAGTCAGGGGGAGTCAAGGTTTAGGTCTCTGGAGTGCAAGAAGCGTTTTGAAGAGAATGAATTTGTGGTAATGAATTGCAGATACCTGAACAAGACTTTCTTTCAAGAAAAGTCACCCCAGCTGGCTGAAATGATCACTCATTTTCAGCTAGATCAGCTGGTTTACTGCCAGCAGGACATAGACATTGACCTGTGTTCAGATGTTTATGCTAATCTGACCTGTATTGACTCTGATAATAATTTGTATGAGTCCCGAGTTGCTGGTGTTCCTATCCCCTTCTCTGTCATGGGTTTAGCAGGGTTCCTACAGTGTAGGGCATCCAACAATGCATCTGTTTATTTTCCTACTGTTTTGAACCCTTAGAGTTTCCTGGAGTCACTATTGATCAGATTCACATGCATTATTTCAGAAAACATAGGAATGACTCTGAGCATCTTTTTGATGCTAAACCCATGCGACCATTTAGCCATGTCTTGTATAAGATAGCCATAGAGTGTATTTTGCCCATTGTCACCAAGAGGAGGTCCAGGATCAGACTCCCACATCTGGTGATGATGTATGCTCTGGAGAGGAGGTTGGATATCGATGTTGCCCTACAGGTTTTTAGTGCCATCTGTCATTCTTCCCATAGTGTCAATGGGAAGATATATATGCCCTTTTGCCACATCCTGACTGAGTTCTTGCATTTACATTTTGGCATCCGGGTATGTAGTGGTCAGGTCAGGCACCTGTCAAAGGACTATGATCAGATTGACACGCGCCAATTGTCCTTGACAGGTATTGAGTGTAGACAGGGAGCATTTGTTTGGAGGGAGCGCCCAGAGGCCGCTGACGCAGATGAGGGGCCCACCGAGCTGGTCACACGTGCAGAGCTTACCTAGCTCCAGGCAGATGTTCATGGGCTCCGGGAGGATGTTCACATCATCCGCGAGGGCATTCACGAATGCCAGCAGACGGAGCAGAGGCTTGAAGCAAAAGTTGATAGGATGACCAACCGCCAAGATGAGATGTACGAGATGATGCAACAGTGGCATCTCGCCTATCAGGCTCCTCCTCCTCCTTCCTCTAGTGGTGACGTCACATGTACTTCTGACAAGTGGATGCAGCTCTTGAGAGTGATTCTAGTGTTGAGAGTGTTTTGTTTTGATGTTCTATTATACCTCTCAAACGCTTTCTATTCTGATGTATGTATTTATTTGGATGATTTACGGCCTTTTGGCCCTAGATACTATTTTAGGCCATCTGTCATGACTATGTCTATGTCTATTGCATGAAACCTCTATGTATTAGTCCATTTTGTAGATTAATGGCATGTGACTTACTTCATTAGTTTTCTATTTGGTCATTAAAATTTTATCATGTTACATGATGTTTTACAAAATTGCTTGAAAATCTCTAAGTGTTAATGAATGGTTCTTTTATGATCATTATATATGTGTTCATGATATGTTTGAAATTTTCTATTGTATATCATTTAACATGGTTTGATTGGAGATCAAATAATGGTGTTATGCATGAAAAGAATGATCATCTAGACCTAAGAGACAAAGAGGGGGAGATCTTATCAAAATGGAATTGTCTATATGAAAAAGGGGAGTTTGGGAATCATTTTAAGTGTCAAGTGAAAGTGATAAAAGGTGGTAAACATTGGATATCATGATTAGAAGTCAAACTTGATACAAAATTGCCACCAATTGAGAAGTTTTGGAATTTGTACCAAATGTCAAGCACGGTTGATCCTTTTCATGAACCAAATTTTTCTGGGGTAGGGAATGCCTTAACAATTGTGCTTGCAAAGTTTTCCATTTTTCCAGATTTTCTGAAATTTTTTATTCATTTCTGAATTTCGGCTGAAATTCTGAAATACTGCGTATCAGTCGACTGCCCGGGGGCAGTCGACTGGTAGTAAGGGAAAAGTGTGAATTTATGGTTTCTGAGGGGTTTTTCAGAATCATGGTTCGGTTCTATTTGGCACCAAGCGTAGGGTTGCTTGGGACAATCTTTTGATGGTGTCAAAGGGGGAGAATTTGAGTGTCAAGTTAGGTTTGGGTTAAAACGTAACTTACGTTTGGTTGTACAACTTTAGAGTTAAGTTGGGAGAACTTAACTTGGGATTAGCAATAAGAATTGAAATTTGGGAGAAAGGATAGGTTAAGGGGGAGGTTGCCTCTTGTATGATATGCTTGAATTTCAATTGCTGTTGCTATTATTATT
This sequence comes from Boesenbergia rotunda, assembly GCA_024364735.1. NCBI lineage: Eukaryota > Viridiplantae > Streptophyta > Magnoliopsida > Zingiberales > Zingiberaceae > Boesenbergia > Boesenbergia rotunda. The sequence continues at coordinate 11,786 of JAGFNQ010007084.1, read as the reverse complement.
GCTGCATGTTTACCTAACTTAACATATTGTCACACATCAAAAAGGGATAGATTGTTGGGGCAATAGGCCCTGAGATGATCTGGAGGATCATGATATTTTGATGTGTGGGCAATATGGTTAAGTTAGGATTTGTGTTATTCTCATATGTGTACATGAGTGTGCAGGTGTACAGGTACACATGGGCTTGGTTGATGTCTTCAGGTGAAGGGTGGCATGGAGGTAAGTTGGAGGTTTACGTGCGCATCTGAGGGACCATTGGATAGCAGAGATGATGAGCCGAGGGACGCGGACTTCGAGGCGTACGTGAAGGATGGCATGGAGACAAGCTAGAGGCTTGTGTGCATCCGAGGGATGAGGGCCGAAGATGAAGAGGGCGTGAAGGCAACAGTCAAGACTGCTGGTAAAGAGTCAACTGAGTTGTGATGGTCTAAGTATGTGTGTTTGTACTCAGGGGTTAAGCCGGGAGGGTTTGAGTGCGGAGAGACTTGTACTCGGGAGAGAAACCCTAGACTTAAGTGTGCCCCAGTCGACTGGCCCAGAGGCAGTCGACTGGTATAGGCTGAAACAGGCTGGCAGATTCGAACGTTAGGCTGTAACGGTCGAATCTGAGTGGGACCAGGTGACTGCCATTTGGGCAGTCGACTAGTAGAGGCTGTTTCAGATTCGAGCCCTATTTAAAGGGGCTCGTTTCCTACTATCTTTTTTGACAAAACTCGCTTGGGTAAAGTGAGTTAGTAGTCTATTGTGATCAGAGGGCCTCCAATGTGTTGTGGTGAGGTTTCTCCACCCACAAGGAGCGACAGATCTAGCCGGAGGTTATCCGGGGGTTGATCCACCGAAGGATTCTTGGATTAGTCACCCGACCGGGGTGGATACCAAGTAAATCAGGTTGTTAGCATTGGTTATTTCCTATTTACTTTGCATATTATTGTTTTCGCTGCGGTAACGACTTTGTAGAGATCAAAACGACGAAAAAGTGCTATTCACCCCCCTCTAGCATGCCTTAGATGATCCTTCAGTTTCTAGCCTTAGAATTCATATGTCCATTTTGAACATTTCTAGTCCTATTCATTTTCCTAGGCACATTCCTTCCCTTCTTGGGATTAGTGTCATGATCCTTAGGTCCAAAGGTCTTAGGTCTAACATTGTGCATACTTTTCCTAGGGTTTTGATCTACCTTGTTAACCCTAGTCCTATCATTATATCTAAATCCAAAATTGTGCACAAGTAAGCACTTTTCATGATTTCCAGCATGCATAGATGAATGATTAATTTTATCATTCATAGAGGAACTCAAAATCGAATTACATTTTGGCTTAAGGTTAGAAGTTACCTTCCTTACCTTTGGAGCTTCTTCTTATTGCAAGCTTCTTTTCTTTCACTCCTCCTTTTCCCATCTTCTTATATGCTCCATTTTCTTGAGCTTTCCACTCATTGGGCATTTCGTAGTGTCCTAGCTCACCACATGTGAAGCATCTGGTTCTCTTTTGTTTAGCTTGGACTTCTTTGTTCCTACAATCCATGTTAGAACTAGAAGAATTTGAAATGAGTTGGGACTTTACCTCCTTTTTACCTAATGGAAACTTGTTTTTGTAGTGCCCCTTTTCATTGCACCCAAAGCATGTGATGTGGTCCTTGGCTCTTGCTTTGGTGGAGGTAGAGGTGGAGGCTAGGTTGACTTCTTCTTCAACCTTGAATGAAGTGGATGTCTCTTCTTGTTCCGGCATTGACGAGGGTCTCTCCTCCCCCTTAAATCTTGAGGTGGTGACCTCCTCCTCTTCTCTAGATGAGGTAGATGACCTTTCACTTTCTTCTTCCACTTCACTTGATGAGATGGTCAATTCTTCTCCTTTTTCTTTTTCTTGAACCATTTGACACATCTCTTTGGACTCTTGAGATTGTGTAGGTTTCTCATGAATTTCTTTCACTTTGCTCCACAATTCATATGCATTTTGATATTTACCTACACAACTCAACACATTGTTAGGCAAAAGATTAACTAAAATTGTTATTACCTTTTCGTTTGCCTTGGATTGATCTTGTTGTTGTTTATTCCAATATCTAGGCCTAAGCCTCTTTCCGTGATTATCCCTTGGAATCTCGAACGGCTCTTCTAGCGCAATCCGACATGCCCACTCCATTCCAAATCAAGTCTCCATTCTCTCCTTCCAATACTTGAAATCCTCATGGTCGTAGGCCGGTGGAGTGTAGATATCATCCCCGAATTTATCTTCCATGTTCTTCTTCCTCTAGCGTGTGCTCCCTCGGCGGTTAGTCCGATCAAGAGCGGTCCTTCGCTCTGATACCAACTGATAGATCGACTGTGTTCGCTAGGGGGGTGAATAGCGATTTTCGAATACTTTGTTCTCTACAAGATTGTTAGCGCAGCGGAAATACAAATAAAAATAAACTAACAATAATAGACAATGCTAACAAACCAGATTTACTTGGTATCCACCCCGGACGGGTGACTAATCCAAGAATCCGTCGGTGGATCACTCCCCGGATAACCTCCGGCTAGCCCTCGTCGCTCCTTGTGGGTGGAGAAACATCGCCACAACACCTTGGACACTATTAGGGCACAAAAGACTACTAACTCATTTTACCCAAGCGAGTTTCGTCAAGAATCTCAGCCACCATGAAGTCCTCTTTAAATAGGACTCGGGCTGAAACCCTCGCCACCAGTCGACTGCTCCCAGGGCAGTCGACTGGTACCACTGAAATTTGACCGTTGCACCCCAACATTCGAATTCTCAGCTAACTCACCAGCCACCTACCAATCGACTGCTCCCAGAGTAGTCGACTGGTCTCTAGCTGAAACCCTTCCCGAGTACATTCACACAGCACTCGTACCCTCACGACTCAACTAACTCCTCATCCGCAGCCTCGACTATTGCCTTCGCACCCTCTTCATCTTCGGCTCCCATCCCTCGGATGCACGCAAGCCTCCAGCTTATCTCCATGCCATCCTTCACGCATGCCTCGAAGTTCGCGCCCATCAACTCATCGTCCCTGCTCTCCAAGGTCCCTCGGGTGCACACAAGCCTCTAGCTTATCTCCATGCCACACTTCACCGTACTGAAGCTGTCCAGCCAAGTCCATATGTGTAACATGTACAACCTGCACATTCAACATACACATATAAGAACACAAGGGTAAACCTAACTTAAACCCTTTGCCCAAACATCAAAACACTTAGTCACTCAGGACCACAGATTGCCTCAACAATCCAATCGTCGATTAGACACCACCAGCGACCTCCGACCATTGTCCCGAACCAAACTATACCCTGAGAGTATGGTGCACCCATCGAGGATCGCCGTAATTGTGATCTTGCCAAATTTACCGTCGAATCTAGCAAGATCACAATTGCGACGATCCCGACTGATTCACTATTCCCCCAGGGTATCGTTTGATTCAGGACGGCAATCGAAAACCGCCGATGGTGTCTGATCGGCGATTGAATAACTCGCCGATCATCGCTGGAGAGTTGGGACACCGGGACAGGAGAGTTTCAGGATAGAGGAACCCGTCAAAAAATAATACTTTATTTTCGATCCCTAAATAAGAAAATGGTAGCTAGGTATTGTTGATGCCCCAGTAAGTTTTGATGTGATCAACCAGGTTAAGTTAGGTCCTGCATTTTTTAATCCCTCTGCTAAGTGTGCAGGATCTTAGGTACGGAGGAAGTCGAGCGAAAGACATAGCGGATGAGAAGGGTGGCATGGGGAAGTGAGCCGACGGGCTCGGTGCAATCCGAGGGACTCAGAAGCTGCGGAAGAGTACACCGGTGGAGCGAGAAGGACGTACGCGACGTCCGAGGGACGAGAAGCCGGAAGGAAGCGCGCTCGAGAGGCGAAAGGTCGGAGTCGAGTTCGGGTGAACCTAACTCCGGTTGGTCAGAAATCACCCAGAAGATCTACTTATGAACAGTCAACCAAGTTGCCTATGACTTGGACTTGGATCAAGCCGAACACTTAAATTAAAGTCTTTTATAAAAGCTTTTATATTAAAGCTTTTAATTAAATCTTTTTAAAGCTCTTATAAATCACACGTGGATCACAAGTCAAGCTTTACCAGCTTTTAATTAAAGCTTGTGTGAAGATTTTTACAAGCTCCAGACGTGGATCACAATATAAGGCTTTAACTTTGTTGTTTAGTCAAAACTTATCAAAGTCTTGAGAAGCAATCAGATAAAAGATCAAGATGAAACGTTGGTGAAGAAAAGTTGATCCCGAGATTCCTTTTTGCGCACAAGCACACGTGGAGGGCTTACATCAGTTGCCATCCGAAGCTTTCAAAGGAGCCGATTAAAGAGATAATAATATTTATCTCTTTTTTAATTAGAGTTTATCCATTTACGAATCAACTGTCTAGATTTATCTTTCTGTACTATAAATAGGCTTAGAATTTAGAATTAAAGGCATCAATTGGATTGTAACATCTCTAAGTCTTCAGTGCTACAACTGTAAAGGCTTCTCCGCCTGAAGGAGTTCTGCTTGAGCGTTAACCGCCTTAGAAGCAACGTTCCAGTTGCAACGAAGTTTTTTTAGACGAGTGCTATCTCAATTATTTTTCATAACTGTCTATTGACCCCCCCCCCCTCTAGCCGGTCCATCCCATCCAACAAGTGGTATCAGAGCCTAGTTCGCCGCAGAAGGACTAACTGCCAACTGCAGCACCATCAACCAAAATGGTTGGGCCCATTATCTACCCGCCGAAATTCGAGGGGGAGTTCGCCGAATGAAAGCGCAAGATAGAGGTATTCTTCACTACAGAATTCGAATTGTTTATAATAAAGCAATCTGGTTTTGCAGCTCCCGAAGAGAAGGATTTAACCAAATGGAGCAAGAAGGAACAATCGGTACATACGCATCCGCGAATGGAAAAGCAGTTTACCACCTGCTTTCTGTACTCCCAGCATAAGAAGTCAACCGAATCGGTACATACGCATCCGCGAAAGAACTCTGGGAAAAATTCCTAGAGTTACACAAAGGGACTTCCGAAGCCAAGCTCGCCAAAAGGTACATTCTCCGGAACCAGCTGACCAACCTCCGCATGGAAGAAGGTCAAACAGTAGCGCATTTGCACTCAAAAATAAAAGGTTTGTTAACAGAACTGACGAATCTCGGGGAAGAGGTAAGTAACCGAGATTCGCTGAGGTACGCCCTTAATTCATTTCCAAGAAATTCCGATTGGACGTCTTTTGTTGATTCATTTTTTATTGCTAAAGATCTCGAGACAACTTCGCTCGAGAATTTATTTTCAACATTTGAACTTCACGAATCGAGAATTCCAGGAAATCGAAAGACGAATGGTGTAGCCTTGAACGCGAAAACAACAGTACCAGAATCGGTATCCTCGGATGATGAAGAAGAAGAAGAAAAAGGATACTTGGTAAGGAAATTTAAAAAGTTTGTTAAATCTAATCAATTTTCAAAGTTTCAGGGAAAGAAGAAATCTCCGAAGAGACGAACGGTAAAGTGCTACAATTGTGACTAAGAGGGTCACATTAAAGACAACTGTCCCAAATTAAAGATCAAGAAGAAGGAAAATCAGCTGAAGAAATAGAAAGCACTGAAAACGACATGGGATGACACGTCTTTTGACGAGTCAGAAATCGAGGAGTATGCTGGACTTGCCCTGATGGTGAGGCATCAAGAGGAGGACAACGAAGAGAGCTCATCGGAGATGAGTATCAATGAAGGGGGAGAGTCGTCTGACGAAAACAGCAGCGACGAGGAACCACTAAGCAGCAAATACGACGACATGGTAAGTGAGGTATGTAAATTACCTCCCGACAAACTTTTTTTTGTTTTAAAATCTATTTTGAATAGTTTATGCAAAAAAGGAGAAAGATATTGAGGTTGAAAAAGGAGTTATCTACATCATGTCCATTAAGTATGTTCGATAACTTAAAAAATAAAAATGAAAATCTAGAAAATTTAGTTAAGAAATTGGAATTTGATATTATATGCCTGCGACAGAAAAAGAATCATTATCCTGAGGGGTTGAACTGGTATCTTAAGAATCACAAGGGCCAACTTAGGAAAATACCAAGAAATTATGTGCCCCCTAAATTTTTAACTAACCCGGTTGATAGTAACCTATTTTGGATTCCTAAATCTGTCTTAAATTAATTTTTGTTACAGATATTGACTAACAATTTTTATTATGTGTCATTTTTTAAATTCAGTACAATTTTTTGTTACTTAAGGAAAGTTGGTTATACACTTGAAACTTTTTTGAAATTTTTCGAACACTTCGAATTTTTATGATTTTTTTTATCAAACCATATTTTTAAATTTTAAGAATTCGAAGGAAAAAGAGTTTGACTAGATCCGATTTTTTAGAATCTATAAATTTTAATTGTCAAAATTATTTCTGAATTTTTTAAGTCCATTTAGAATTTAAAGAATTTTTTTTTAATGTTATTATATTTTCTTTAATTTGAAAAATTCTTGAAAATGCTATTTTTGAAAAATAAATTTTTTTAATCTTTTAAGCTTTAGTTAAACACTTCAATTTTTTTTTCACAATATGCTAACTTTTTTTTTCGTCCTCGGTTTATTAGTCCCCGATTTTTGCTATGATCAAAGGGGGAGAGTAGGCTAGTGCACAGGGGGAGATTGTAGATTTGCATTGAAACATCTTTTTCATGCTTAACATGTTTATTTAATTTTACTATTTTTTACTTATTTGGTTTAACCCTAACTGAACCTGGGTTGATGCACATCAAAAAGGGGGAGATTGTTGGTGCCCCGGTAAGTTTTGATGTGATCAACTAGGTTAAGTTAGGTCCTGCATTTTTTAATCCCTCTGCTAAGTGTGCAGGAGCTTAGGTACAGAGGAAGTCGAGCGAAAGACGTAGCGGACGAGAAAGGTGGCACGGGGAAGTGAGCCGACGGGCTCGGTGCAATCCGAGGGACGCAGAAGCTGCGGAAGAGTATACCGGTGGAGCGAGAAGGACGTGCGCGACGTCCGAGAGATAAGAAGCCAGAAGGAAGCGCGCTCGAGAGGCGAAAGGTCGGAGTTGGGTTCGGGTGAACCTAACTCCGGTTGATCAGAAATCACCCAGAAGATCTACTTACGAACAGTCAACCAAGTTGCCTATGACTTGGACTTGGATCAAGACGAACACTTAAATTAAAGTCTTTTATAAAAGCTTTTATATTAAAGCTTTTAATTAAATCTTTTTAAAGCTCGATCTTATAAATCACACGTGGATCACAAGTCAAACTTTATCAGCTTTTAATTAAAGCTTGTGTGCAGTTTTTTATAAGCTTCACACGTGGATCACAATATAAGGCTTTAACTTTGTTGTTTAGTCAAAACTTATCAAAGGCTTGAGAAGCAATCGGATAAAAGATCAAGATGAAGCGTTGGTGAAGAAAAGTTGATCCCGAGTTCCTTCTGCGCACAAGCACACGTGGAGGGCTTGCTTCGGTTGCCATCTGAAACTTTCAAAGGAGCCGATTAAAGAGATAATAATATTTATCTCTTTTTTAATTAGAGTTTATCCATTTACGAATCAATTGTCCAGATTTATCTTCCTGTACTATAAGTAGGTTTAGAATTTAGAATTAAAGGCATCAATTGAATTGTAAGCTCTCTAAGTCTTCAATGCTACAACTGTAAAGGCTTCTCCGTCTGAAGGAGTTCTGCTTGAGCGTTAACCGCCTTGGAAGTAACGTTCCAGTTGCAACCAAGTTTTTTTAGACGAGGCTTCTCCCCCGTCTAGCCGGTCCACCTCATCCAACAGGTATGATTTTCCAGCAACGATAATACTGCGTTTGGTTTGTCTATGTGGTTTTTTTAAAACATAATATTTGATTTTATATTTTCTTAAAAAGAGAGAGATATTATTTTTTAGAAAATTAAAAAAATAGTCATTTTTTAAAAAAAATAATATGATTTTCTAAAACATAAAAAGTGATTTGTCTATGTGGTTTTTTTAAAACATAATATTTGATTTTATATTTTCTTAAAAAGAGAGATATTATTTTTTAGAAAATTAAAAAATAGTCATTTTAAAAAATATATATATAATTTTCTAAAACATAAAAAGAAAAATGACTAACTCTACTGTTTGTCTGTTTTCCCATCCCTTCAAGGGGTGTCCTCATAATAATCATATTGTTGCTTTACGCATTGCTTTGATGTAGGCCTAGCAACACCTGAATATATAAAGCATGCATTCAACGGGTTAAAAGATATGTTCTAGTATTGGCCACTGCTTAATTTGTTGCAGAGCAATTACAGACTGGTTACTGGAAAATCAGAACGTTCGGTTTGACAAAACAAAGTTAGATGGAGCTATTAATTGAATTTGGGACGATCAGTCCGGTCCACGAAAAGTTTTCATCAGTCACTAAGATAAATCAAAAAATGTTACGGTGGTGGATGATCCAGAAACCAGCATGCATCTCATGGTAGATGGAGCTGTTAATTGCCTTTAAGGAAGGAAGATGGAGCGTACTCTACCAATACTCTACCTGCAGGGCGTGCAAATGAATGCATACATGAATGAAAATTGTGATTTGCGAAGGCGAATAGCTGGGCAAATCTCCTTTGGCAGTGAGCTAATTGCAGCTAATTCTCCGCATTGCCTGAGGAGTGAGCACACCTGAATATATATATCCCCCTGCCAAAGAAGAGATCGCCCAGCGATGCACCTTCCGCCCTAGCTTGTTCTTGATCTATGTATATATCTGAATCCCGATCGATCGAGCACACCTGCTGCCTCGACGAACTTCTGGCTACTCATCTGGCTATTTAACGCCTCTAGTTCCGACTACTGCACGTCTGCGACCGTTGGAGGAGAGGATATCTGAGGCATAATTCCAGCACTTCAAGTGGCCTTGCAATTGAATGAATACATGTCCCTACTGGTAAGGAATTGAGGGTTTCGATCAGCATATATTCTTTGAGAAACGTTGTGTTCTGATTTCTCATGAAAGTGAAAGTTATTACTGGCTAGCTAGCTAGCTATATTGTTGTGCTTAATTAGCAAATGTCAAGCTTATTTGAACCTTTTGTTGTTGGCCTGGAGAAGATTAAAAGAACTGACAATTAACATTTTGATAGCAAATTAAATTGGTCGTGTTATTCTGTGTAGATTTGTTGATGCATGTAAGATTGAAGGTGGATGTGCTCGACCCAGGGAAAATATTACTGTGGCAATGTCCTTCTCAATTTCTTAAATACTTATGGATCGAATTTCAATTTCGATAAATTATCGGATGAACTTTTTTAATGGATGATTGACTTAAAAATACTTAGCTGATGGATCACTCTTGTCATGAACACTTTTTGATTTTAGTAAAAAAAGTGTTGTAGATCATTTCATGATTAAATGCCAACTAACAGAAAATAAAAAATAAATAAAAATAAAAATAAAAAGATGGATATGCCATAGTAGTGAAACGGAATATCCATCTGGCAAAAAGATTTGTGCAATCTACATGAGAATCAACAGGACCATTCCTTGAAAGCAAATTATATATTTTTTATTTTCAAAAAAGCGCATTGATGGTTCAAGGTTGTATCAAACCGAATAGTATTTGGGAGTGTTGTGTAATAATTTTGTGAATAATAATATATAGAGTAGTGAGAAAAACACACATAATTGTATGAGCTACAATAATTTGTATATATACTACAAGTGCTAAAATAAACATTATTTGCTGACTTAATTGATAAGTGTATGGGATAATGATTACAATGGCCAAGGTTGAAATTTGATAGAAAATTTCATCATCTTTATAAATTCTCGCTCATACACTTATCAATTTGAATTTCTATTGTACTCCCTCTCAATGGCGTGTGTGAGGCAATCATGAAAGAACCGTTAACATGACGGTATCATATTAATTAAGTAAAAATGATTCGAACAACTATAGGTACTATTTCTATTAAATGAATATAATTCAATTGTTAGATCCATTGGATCAAAATTTATAAATTAATTATGTGCATATGCGACAGCTATGGTATAATTGTCACAACAGCTTTAAATTAATTTAAATAATTTTATTGTAATAACTTGGCCAACCTGTTATAATAATTTAAAATTAATTTTATTAAATTAAAATAACCTTAATTAAGTTGATAAAAAAAATATGTTGATATCACGTTATTACTTTATATGTAATAATTTTAATTAAGTTAATTTAATACATAATAATTATGTCAGAAATATTATAATAATATTAGAATAAAAGTATTTTTAGAATGAACAATATATATATTGAAGATAATGTTTTAACTTTTTCATTAAAAAGGACATTTTTTGATAAAAATAATTATAAGTGACACACTTTTAATTTTTGCTTAATCACCACCAACTTAATTATGCAACGGATATATTGATATTGAGGTTACACATGGATGATCCTGAGATTATGGTGCAGTACTAGAGTGATTAGTCGCTATCTCAAGTATCCGATTCGATCCCTAACTACGGTATATTTTGTAGAAATTTTTTCTTCAAACGAGGCTCGAATCCTAGGACGCTGGGCTTCTAGATCGCCTATCATGAGCATTTTCCAATTTACTCTTCTGATCGATGAAAAATTTTTATGAAACTGAATCGATCAACAGCTCACTGATTTAGTCAACTCTATCAATACTGAGAGAGATAAATTTAAAACATAGACGGAAGACATGTGATAAAAAAAATACAAGTTATATATATGATTGGAAAAATAAGCTATTAGTTTTTAGGAATTAACCTCTAATCATTAAATCAAAAATATTATATATTCATCGTCTATATATATTACGTGATAGGGCATAAATGCAGTAATTTAAAAGTTTATATGAATTGTGACTAAAATAAATACAGTACAATACAAATGAGATTCAAAATAGCAATAATTGGTACACCTTGATGCAAATAAATGCAATACAATACAAAATAGCAAAGCGTTTATTGGTTATATTATGATGGTAAGAAATAATTTACTCATCTAGAGTCTCTGTCAATTCGTCCCAACGTTAATACGGAGGAGATAAATCATGAAAATTACAATGCTATGGCTAATGCATGGGAAAGGTAGGCACACTGACTTTGTCAAATTTTGACTCTCAGACCTCAACATGGTAACACCACCCACATATTAACTATCGATCCATCCCGTAAGGACGTTTATTGGGTGTATCATGGAGATAAAAGATGATTCATTCGTCTCCAGTGTCTCTGTTAAAATGTCCTTACGAGATGGACCGATGATTCTGCTAGGTTTATTGGGTATATGATGAATCATATATGAGTTGTGAGTTGGTAAAAAAACTCTTAGTAAATATCCATGTCTAAAAATCTATCACCACAGAACAAATGAGATTCAATTTGAGATCTCAAATTTATTTAATTGAATTATTCATAGTTGTCGACAATCAATTATCATTGAACAAATAAAGAAGTGTTACTTTCTATATTATATTAAGCAAGATAATGAGTGATAAAAGGAATCACTTATGATCCCGGCCTTGCCTACGGGTAAGGGCGTAGGCTGAGCCCATCGGCCAGCCTGGCGCCACGAGGGCCTGGTAGACAGGTCAACCGCCATAGGGCCCCGTGCCCAGGGACCCTTTCTAAGGGAAGACGGAGGGGGGGGTGAGTCTGTCAGATCCTCCGAGAGGACGGCTGGGTCACTCCCTCACTAGTCGGTTGACTCTGCAAAAAGCCTAGGCACACACACTAACTCACCTCGACCCATAGCAGAAGTTTTAACGTCATTGGCAAGGTCAAGCCTCGAGGCAACCCCCGGCCCAGGACGTACCCT
>JAGFNQ010007083.1:455802-481065 GCA_024364735.1 Boesenbergia rotunda | reverse complement strand
GAATTTGTGAGGAGAAAGGGCTGCGGTCGGACAGGCCGCAACAGGGTCAGCTAACCCTTTCCCTTTATCTGGGTCGGTGTTTGGTGCGCCAGGCTGGACGTTGAAGCTTCGGTCGGGGCCTGAGCGGGCCTCGTTCCGGAAAAGTACTCGGGGAAAATCAGGAGCGCGGGGGATCGGCTGAGCAGCCATACCTTCTGAATTCCCCGTACAGAGGGCCCAGGGGGCCGGGCCCCTGACTACCGGTTGGCAGATGCGATTGTTGTGCCTTCTGTGTTCGGGCAGCCATCAGCATTTCATATTCTTCTGGAGAAAGAGTAACCGTCAGTGGATTGGGGTTATCCATTCTTCGCTCTCGATCAGGCAGAAGGCCCTCCTTCTAGGCGCCAAATTTGATCCTGTCGCCGGAGCGTAGTGGAGCCGCAACCGGAATGACGGTGTAGGGGTGAACGACGTGGATGCTGACGGGCGTCCTCGCGTAGAAGGGCAGCGTCGTGGGGGGTATCCTCCGACCGAATGGAAGTCGATGTCGCCTGGTGCAGGGCCGGCCGACTGGAGAAGAACCTGCTGAGGAAGATGACCGTTAGCAACCTAGCCGGGAGACGTCCCGGCAAGGCACTCCGACGGTCAAGTCAGTACTCCGAGGAACAGTAGAAATAATGGAGCACTGGAAAAACAAGAGACTTTGCGCGCGAGTATGCGTACCTGAGAATGAGGAGTGGAGTGGCTTATATAGCCGGGGAAAAGGACCAGGCATGGCCTGTATCAGCATCTTCTGACAGGGTCAGAAGATGTGGCATGGTGCTGTTGATATGAGTATGGCCTGTGTCAGGATCTTCTGACAGGGCCAGAAGATATGGCATGGTTGTGTCGACGGTAACCATCCTTCTTTGTCGTATACTATTTGTCTTATGCGAGGACAAAGACAAGTTTCGGTAAGGCGGCGCCTGTCAGAGAATGTTAGTTCGTACGAGGGATGACCTCCTGTTACCTGCAGCTGGTGCAGGTATATTGTCTTTTTCTCAGGGTGATCCCGAGAGAGTGCCTGAGTGGATATCCGGACGGTTCGACCGGATGGGTAACAGGCCCGGGCATAAAGGACTGCCGGGCGGATGCACTCGGCTGTACGAGGCGTATAAGCCTTACTGTGGCCGGGCGGATGCACTCGGCTGATCGAGGCATGTAAGCCTTGCTGTGGCCGGACGGATGCACTCGGCTGATTGAGGCATGTAAACCTTGCTGTGGCCGGCCGGGTTTGACCGGCTAGCGAAGGCTTTGGGCCCGGTCAAAATGTATGTTGAGTCGGCTGCTCGTATAATGACATGGACCCTGAAGCATGTCAGGTCGTTCGCCACGTTGGCTGCCCGTATCGTGCAAAATATAGGGCAGGATCATACACGTATCAATTGACAAATAGATACTTGTTAGAATCACCTTCACCAGCTCTCCTTATGTAATCTTTAGACAAACCAATTGAGTGAAGACGATCTCTATTTCAATCCTTGATGGGCTCTTTTTCATCTTTCCCTAAAGGTACTACTTCATGATGGTATGTCAGCTAAGAGTATTAACCTTGAAATGTGAGTTGCTAATTCATGGATAGATAATTCCACATGTCTGATGCCCTACTCAAGACTTCTCTAGAAAGTACAGAGTTTCAAGTAGTATCATGCATCATGCTTGTAAGGAGCCTGGAAAATGGACAAGTATGGAATAACTAGCAAGTCCAAATGAAACAAGAATGTTGCATAACCTATTGCTTAACGCATCAATACAGAGGATTTCAGAGTGAACAAAATATTGTTGGCAACTTAAACTACATACACCTTTTTCTCTCAATTTTTAATACAAAATATTTCTCTCAACCCATGATCAGTCTAGAACAATTCAATTTTATGAACCATTACACACAATCTAACCAACAAAAATCTTGCAATCCCTCATATGTTATGTTTCTTTACTCCTCACCTTGAAGGAATCAATAAAGTGAAATAAGGAAGCAAGTGAAGTAAACAATAACCTGTAATTAAACAAGTGATTGTCATTACCAAAACGGAAAAAATAATTAGTCTTTTTAACTTCTTTCTCCCTGGCCTTTCTTCTTCTCGTTTGACCAAAAAGCTCTCTGCTACAGTACTTCAATCTCCTGACCATATTTTGGATTTTTGTGATCTTAAATCGAGGATTAGTTGGATAGCACGTCAACATTTGCAATCACTCATCAGGTTGTAATACTTGATCATGACTAATCAAACGCATAGCTAGCATCTTGGTCACCTTTCCACATCTGGTACTAATGTTAACTTTTACAAAATATTTAAAGCAAAAGCATTAATATACTACCAAGATGAATGTTCAACATATCTCGAGTTAAGAAGCAAATCTTGAGACCATCAATAAATAAGAAACCAGGCTGGATAAACTTTAACCAATTATATGGGACAGACTTCTAGGAAATATATAGACTAAAAGTTAACAGTAACACAGGTCAAAGGCTCTAGCACCTCAAATTTGTACTCGTTAAACAAGTGCAATGGGCTTTCATGCACCACTCCATTGAGTACCCTATCATCAGCATGAATTGAACTCAAAGAATTTAGGCCCTGCAAAATTAGAAATGCTTATCCTCATTTATGGTAGGCCTCATAACAAGCCAGAGATGAAATAGTACAGTTAGTTAGCTAGGAGAAAGCATTCAAAAAATAAGAATTTGAGCATTAAATTTTTCTTTAACAATCATTAAAGAAAATGGTTGGTTTACATTTGAAAGCAACTCATAAGCATAACCAAGAATGAAGCAATTCTGGATTTATCAAAATTAATCCCAAAATGTGAATCTCATTGCTAATAAACATTTGATGACAACTGATACTAAGATCAAGTTTTCAATGAGTCACTACAAATCATGTCACAATAACTTACTGTTTTTTATTAAGATAGGATCAGAAAAACACAAGTGGAAGACATGATGGAACATTGATGTCCGACTATAGCATTGGAGTACTACAACCCAAATTCCCTCAAAAATGTATTCCAATAAAATGAGCATAACAAGACTACATTTGGGAACTCTAATATGGTCTGGTAACTTAACAGTCACAAACTATCATATGTGTTGAACCAAGGATCAAGGGCATAAACCAGGGTCAAGGTTTAAGGGCATGAGGCATGAGGCTCTTACCAATGCAAGTCTAGAGAATCTTCTAGCTAACAAAATGTTCATCAAAGTGAATTTTTAGACAAAATAATATCCATTCTCTGAGCCCAAAGAGGAACCATTCAGCTTTAGATGTGGAAAAGGGAATATCAAATATATGTGTAAAGAGACAAGTACTGGAGACATGTGATATTAAGTTTTTAAACTGAATACGTTGACAAAAGGACATGTGAAACAAGAACCCAAATGTGTGCCATCTATATCACATGGAAAACAAGAACACAATCTGAAGGGAAAAGATAATTTAAACATCAAAATGATGTGGCAAGAGTTGCAGATCTGAAACTCTAAAATTAATAAATATACCTAGAAGTCAGCAGGCAAGATGAAAGAAATAAGGACAAAAAAGTACCACCTTCGCATGAATGAAGTTCATTGAGAAACTCAATGCTTCAATTTCGCCATCCAATCGAACAGAGTCTGCAACATTCCAAGTTGTTATTTGTTAATGGTAGCATGTCACTTAGAATAAGAATGTAACATCTTAGTATAGTAACTATAGTTACCTTCAACAAACATTTTCGTGAGTGCCTCGATTTCACTGGAAACGTTCGAGTTTTCTTCTTCCGCGGAGCAGATTGCCTTTTTCAATTTATCCACGTATGCATCTGCAATATAACAAAACTGACTCAAGTGAATAGAGAGAATATCCATCAATATAACGCAAAACACCTGACAATTGTCGAACAAAAGAGAAAGGGAAAGAAAATCAAATGGAACAAACACTGCATCCTAAACACCAAAACACACAAATGCTCTAGCAAGGAGAACAGTATTAATAAATCCCAGGTGATAAATGATAACCCAATAAAATAGAAAATGAAGGCAATTCATGCATGAATTGCAAAATTCTTAAAGACCGTCAGATGAGTAGTATCTTGCCTAATTCTTCAAGGCTTAGAGATGCAACATCTTGTTCCTGCCCATCGAGCTGCTTAAGCTTTTCCTGAGATAATTCAAGCATTCATAGCACGTTAAAGAATTGAAACAACAAAAACAATAACAAAACGGGTCTCATAAGAAACTAGGCAAAAAAGGAAGTAAATTAGGACAAACTAGAGACATGCCTCAAAATTGAAAATGCAATCCTCTAGCATCTTCGAATCCTCCGATGAGGCGTCAGAAGAGTTCAAGAGGTTGTCTCGCGTCTCAGAGAGAACCTTCAAGCGACTTCAAGATTTCGATTTTGAAGTGAAAGCATGAATGCAACACGAATAACCGAAGATTAGTCGCAGGAAAAAGCAAAAGAATAATTTCACCAATAAAAAGACTGGGAACAGCACCGACAATCTTACCTGCGAATGCTTTCCAAGTGGATCGATTCCGTAGCAGACTGGGACGAGGTTAGGGTTTCTGCCATGGACGCCGCGTGATCTCCCTCCCGCCTTGGATTTCAAAAGAAGAGGAAAGGGACTTCCAACATTTATCTGGTTCCACAGTTGGCTGACAAAATGACTCAGATTTGACCAACTTGGCGATCTTTCGTCATAGGAATGGAGATATATTTATAACAAAAGTAAAAAAAGAAAATTTCCAGTATTTGATTTGTTCTGTTTTTTATTTTTATTTTTTAAAAAATTATATTTTTTTATTTTTAGAAAATAATTTTATTTCCATGTTTAATTTTTCAGAAAATATTATATTTTTTCTGAAAAATATAAATCAAACCTATTTTTTTAAAATCGTATTTTCTGTAAACAATGAAAATAAAAAATAAATATATCAAACGTAATCTAAATTTTGAATTAGTTAGGGTTGGCAAATTCTATTATATTAATCATGTTACCAGTAAATCGATCGACAAAAAATAGAAGGAAAAAATATATTAAAATAATTATATTTAAATGATAGAAGCTATTAATACTTTTTTGATAAATTATTTTCATAATAGATGAATTTGTATCTACGTTGTGTCATTTTAAAATTTTATTGCTAATCATTATATTGTTGGGTCATGTTGAATATTATCAACTATAATCATAATAGGCACTGATGTTTAGTCGCACCTTGATCCGTGGTTTTATATACCTTCAAACATCTCATGATTGTTTGATCCTATTCCTACCGAACTCGCTCTACTCTAATATGACTATCGGGGCTGTCGTCGAAACGATCTTGCTATAGGAAGACAAAAAGTATGACATTTTTAACCTTTTCTTCACCGTGATGTTAGGACCCAGCATACAAAATCTAAATGACTTTTTGCATTAAGATTATACCTTATGCAAGGATGATCAACCTATACCTCTATCTCATCCACATACCTACGTGTTCATCGTGGCGTCCGAAACGGGAGAGAGAATACTTAGGGAGTATTTAGTTTACTTCGTTTTTTTGTTTTTTTTTTTTATTCCGAGTCAGTTTACGTGTAGCTTGGCCCGGCAACCTGATGCCTAATCAGAAGGAAGATGGTTAGGGGGCTAAAAAGACCCAGCAGATAGACGTCATGCAGGTCGAGGCTCTTGAACGGGCGTGTGGCGGCCCACGCTCCTTAGGATCGGTTTGACCCAAGCTTGGGCATTTGTGCTCTAGTACCCCTACAGGTTTGGCTCTCCGCCGACGCGTGACGGACCACGCTCCGGGGGTAAGCCCAAACTGGAGGAAGCGTTACTGGACGTGTCGCTAGTCAGTGTCCCAGTCGACACCCTCATAGACCCTCAGTCGGCCTCGCTAGTCAGTGTCCCAGTCGGCACCCTCATAGGCCCTCAGTCGGCCTCGCCAGTCAGTGCCCCAGTCGGCACCCTCATAGGCCCTCAGTCGGCCTCGCCAGTCAGTGCCCCAGTCAGCACCCTCATAGGCCCTCAGTCGACCTCGTCATGCAGTGCCCCGGTTGACACCCTCACAGGCCCTCAGCCGGCCTCATCAGTCAGTGCCCCGGTCAGCACCTTCACAGACCCTCAGCCGGCCTCATCAGTCAGTGCCCCAGTCGGCACCCTCACAGGTCCTCAGCCGACCTCATTAGTCAGTGTCCAGTCGTCACCCTCATAGATCCTCAGCCGACCTCGGCAAACACAACCACTCATTGCCACCAAGCTACCAGAAGCTATACGGGGTGGGCACATGACTGAGGTCTTCTGGGACTTAAATGACCGATATCATGCTGAGGCATTGATCTTCCTGTCATACCCTGTCCCCCCGTACTGCGACCACCTACACTAGTGTCAGGTCGAGCGACGCCAAAAGGCGTCAGCCATTAAGTTGACAGTACTCCTTTCCTTAACTCAGTATGCGTCACTTTATCCTGCCACCTCTGGGCATGCATCACCTTGTCCTCGGTATATGACAGCAGGTGGCAGGCGGGGCAGGAACTGTCAGCTTCCCCGGCTATATAAGTCTCCACACTCCGCATCTCTCAGGTACGCGCAAAAGTGCATTCCATACTGTTCTATTGCTTTCCGTTGTCACCGTCACGTACTGACTTGACCGTCGGAGTGTCTGGCCAGGGACTTTTCCCGGCGGGTTCTAACGGCCTCTGTCTTGCAGGCTAAAGGTGATCCAGCTCAGTAGACCACCTCGGCGATCTCGCGCTCCCCGGAGGCTCACTCAACTGTAGGGGCGTCCAGCTTGCTTCGCGACAGGATCATTTTTTATTTTTTTTTAAATTTATATTTTTTCATTTTCTAAAAAATAATTTTATTTCATTTTCAAATTTTTAAAAAAATATTATATTTTTTTTGAAAAACAAATCTGTAAAATATAAATATATTTTATAGAAAATCATATTTTCTATAAAAATAAAAATAAAAAATAAACGTACCAAACACAACCTTATCTTTCCAACAATGAACATAGGAGGAGATGACAAAACTGAAAGGGGTTCAACTATATGAACCCATCGAATGTGTTACATTATAAGTGCTTCTTTGTTTATGAGCTTGTCATCATAATGTATCTTACTAAACACCAAATAATATTTAATTTATTTGGGAAAATAAATTTTTAAAATTCTTTTTTGGAAAAGATTTTTTTTATTATTTGAACATTATAAAAAATCATTAAAAAATAATTTCCTATATTTAGTTGCACTTGGAAAATACATATTTTTATAAAAAAAGTTGGATTCGTCCAACAATTTGGCCCAATCAAACTTATTTATTTGGATTGACTCGACAGGTTTGGACTATTTAGACTAGTTGGGTCACTCATCTAGATCGGTTAGTTTACCTAAATCAATCGACCTGCTAATTAAACAAACCAAATCACTTAGATTGTCAAACTTGATTAGTTTGACCTTTAATGTTGGAGCAATCTAGATATCTTGGATTTTGATGTTTAGGCAAAAGTTTAAGTTAAGATTATTATTGTATTTGATGTGCATTATGAGTATGCAGGATATAAATACAACAAAGGAAAAAAATCCAAGTGGCAACTTGGCAAAGAAAGATTCGACAACAAGGACCGAAGCCGAAGAAAGCTCCGAAAGGTAAGGCGTGAAGGATGGAGAAGCATCCGAGGTACGCAAGGTTGATGGAGGAGACTAGAAGGCTATGTCTAGGTTGGTCGGGTGAGGACGAGTGCTGAGTGACTGTACTCGGGGTTAAAACCCTAGATTTAAGGTTTGGCCTGTTGACTGCTGCATGCAGCAGTCGACTGGTGTAAGGCACAGAAAGATCAGTCGACTGATCTTCTGTGCAGTCGACTGGTGTCGGTTGGAATTCAAACGTTGGGCTGTAACGTTCGAATCCGAGTGGACCAGTCGACTGATGTTGGCACCAATCGACTGGTAACGGTTGTTTCAGAATCGAGCTCTATTTAAGGGAGCTCAGTTTGGCTGGGCAAAGGTTGACGAAATAAGCTTAGGTAAAGCTTATTAGTAGTATACAAGTGCTCAAGCGTTGTGGCAAGGTTGTGGCAAGGTTTATCCACCCACAAGGAGCGACGCGAGCTAGCCGGAGGCTTTCCGGGGAGTCATCCACCGACGAATTGGGATCATCCACCTTACGGATAGCCGTGGAGTAGGAGGATCATCTCCGAATCACGTAAATGTTTGGTGTTAGCGTTTGTTTATCTGCGTTGTTTATAGATCCGCTTGTGTACGCTAACACGTATAGGAAGAACTGGTGAATCAAGTAGGTGATAGACTATTCACCCCCCTCTAGCTGTACGTACCGGTCCCAACAAGTGGTATCAAAGCAAGGTTGCTTGTCTATAGACTAACCGCCGGGAGAGCAAAGACGCTAGAGGAAGATGGACTCAGAAGGTCCGCTAGGATGGAATACTCGGATCCCACCTCCATATGATTGAAACGACTTCGATTATTGGAGGAAGCGGTTGGAGACTTGGTTTCAAATGGATTGGGACCATTGGACCGCATTGGAGGTTCCAACGGACAAGAAGGGGAAACGCCTCTGACCTCGGTATTGGACCAAGGATCAAAAGGAGGAATCGAAGGCGGATAAATAGGTAACGATAATTGTTTTAAACTTATTACCTTCTCATATTGTATCTTGTGTAAGTGATTACAAGAATACCTATGAACTATGGAGAAAGATGACAGCTCTACATGAAAATTCTACACAAGGACATGGAGGAGAGGAGCCTAAGGAAAAGGGGATCATTAGCCCAAGAGAATGAGAAGGATCAATCAGAAATTGAATCGAGTTCAACATCCGAAGAGGAGGAGGAAGTGGAATCGTCCACATCCTCAAGTGAGGAAGAAATAGAAGAAGTCTTCATTTCAAGGATTGAGGGGGGAGGAGAGACTATCCTCAATGCCGGAGTAAGAAGAAGCCTCCACCTCCACTAAAGCAAAGTCAAAGGATCACATCATTTGCTTTGGGTGCAATGAGAAGGGACACTACAAGGACAAGTGTTTATTAGGTAAAAAGAAGATAAACCCTAAACTCAATTCAAATAATTTGAAAACTAACATGAGTTGTAGGGATGAAGCAAAGAAGGATAAGAAACATATAATTTACTTCACGTGTGATGAGCGAGGCTATTACCACACAAAATGCCCAAGGAAAGGAGAGTTCAAGAAGCTAGGACATTCGAAGAAATTGGAGAAGAAGAGAAGTTTAAATCAAAGGGGAGCTTTAAAGGTAAAAGGGAAGGTAATCCCTTATTTAAAATTTAATTTAATTTCAAATTCCTATATGCTTGTTAAAAATAATGTAGACTATTTACCCAAGCATAATCATGAATTTAGGTATAATGATAGGAATAAAGTTAACAAGGTAGATAACCATAGGAAATCATTACCAAAGGCTAGACCTAATAAGACCAAAACTACCATGCCTAAGGTGAGGAAGGTAGTTAATGATCAAGGCATTAATTCCAAGAAGGGGAGGCATATGCCTAGAAAAGTGGGTAGGTTTAAAAATGTCCAAGGTAGACATGTTGACTCTAGGGTTAGAGCTTTATAGTTGGAAAATCAAGTCTTGAAAGCAAGACTTGAAGAAATGGAAAGAGTCCTAGATAGGTCATTATTGAACCTAGGGGACTTGACATGTGTTTGGTTGTTCAAAAACCCAAAAATATCAAATTGAGTACCTCCAAGACCAAAAGAATGTCAAATGCTAGAAAGACACAAGACATTAGTAAGGAAGGAGTAATCGAGAACAAGACATCAAAGGTTAAGAAGGTAACGGTTGAGAGTCAAGGATCGCCGGAGGTATACCGATGTGGCTTAGTAACCTTAGATGAATCATCTAGAGAGGTGGCTAAGGTTAAGAGTTCAAGAGAGAGCTTTAGGAGTTAAATTGAGACTCATGGTAAATGGATCTCGAGAGGATTTCTCTCGAAAGTCTAGATGAACCGTGGAGTGTGTCAAAGGTTTTGGAGACAAATTTGAGTATCAATCCTTAGGTTTTGACACATTGGTTTATGTTTCATGCATGAAAATATAACATTGGGGTCATATTGCATGAAAATTAGTTTTTGATATGTAGATGCCATAAAACCAATGCTAGGGATGCATTGTGGTTTGGTATGGGCAAATACATCAAGAGAAGACCAAAACTAGAACTTTAGGTCAAGGTTCCATTGAACCATTTAGATAGTTTTGGATTTTTTATCAATATTGGGATCCGAGATATATATTTTTTAAATGTATTTTTTCCAAGTAGACATGGATACTACAAACCTCTCCACAAAATTTGGGAATTTTTGGAGACTTGTAAAATTTCTGGTGTATTTCTGAAATTGGGTCAGAAATATAGAAATGGGCTGATATCAGGGTATCAGTCGACTGATGCAGGGAGCAGTCGATTGATAATTCAGTGAATTGGGGTTTTCGACTAGGTCAGTCGATTGGTAACTATCTCAGTCGACTGATACATGATGAAACTATTTTTCAATAGTTGAAAAATGTTCTAATGATGTAAAACAAGTGTATAATCTTATGGGGTTAATTGTTTATGATCATTAGAGGTTAAAGAATAAATAATTGGGATATTGTTGGCGTTGTTTTTGATGTGTGATAAAGGGGGAGAAGTGTTGGGTTTAAGTGGGAAACCAACATACATTTGCAAGAAATCCAAGCTCAAGGGGGAGCTTAGGTGAAGGGGAGCATTTGTTGGCAAAGAGGGAAAAATACCTTTGTAAGGAAAACCTACTCAGAGGGAGTTTAGGTAAAGGGGGAGCCTAAGGTTAGGTTCCATGATTTATTTGCTTTATTGTTGTTTCCCTAACTTAAACGGGTTGTCAAACATCGAAAAGAGGAAAATTGTTGGAGCAATCTAGGTACCTTGGATTTTGATGTTTGGGCAAATGTTTAAGTTAGGATTATTATTGTATTTGATATGCATTGTGAGTATCGCAGGATATAGGTACAACAAAGGAGAAAAATCAAGTGGCAATTTGGCAAAGGAAGATCCGACAACAAGGACCGAGGCTGAAGAAAGCTTCAGAAGACAAGGCGTGAAGGATGGAGAGGCATCCGAGGGACGCAAGGCTGATGGAGGAGGCTAGAAGGCTAGGTCTAGGTTGGTCGAGCGAGGACGAGTGCTGAATGACTGTACTCGGGGTTAAAACTCTAGATTTAGAGTTTGGGCAGTCGACTGCTGCATGTAACAGTCGATTGGTATAAGGCACGGAAAGATCAGTTGACTGATCTTCTGTGCAGTCGACTAGTGTCTGCTGGAATTCGAACGTTGAGCTGTAACGTTCGAATCCGAGTGGACCAGTCAATTGGTAATGACTGTTTTAGGGTCGAGTTCTATTTAAGAAAACTCGGTTTAGTCGGGCAAAGGTTATCAAAATAAGCTTGGATACAACTTATTAGTAGTCTACAAGTGCTCAGGCGTTGTAGCGAGGTTTCTCCACCCACAAGAAGTGACGCGAGCTAGCCGGAGATTTTCCAGGGAGTTATCCACCGACGGATTGGAATTGTCCACCTTACGGACAGTCGCGGAGTAGGAGGATAATCTTCGAACCACGTAAAGATTTAGTGTTAGCGTTTATTTATTTATGTTGTTTATAGTTTCGCTTGCGCATGCTAACATGTGTAGGAAGAACCGATAAATTAAGTGGACGATTAATTATTTACCCTCTCTAGTCGTACGTATCTATCTCAACACTTAGAACCGCCTCAGTTGGCAAATGCATAGGTCAGAAGTTGAAATTCGACCGAAGATTTTATCATCTGTATGAATTTCGCTCATATATTTGCCGATTTAAATTTCGATTGTATTTTATGTAATGATAATATATATTTTCTCTCAATGTGGAGCAGCGGGCGCTGCTAATGTAATGATAATATATATATATATAGTATATATATATATATATATATATATATATATATATATATATATATTTTATTAGCTTTCCTAACTGAACAAAACACCCAATCTGACCAATTCGATTAAATTGATTAAAATGTCTATATTGACTAATTAAACAAATAACTAAATTAACTAGCATAATCGATCTGATGAGATATATCGATCCAATTAAATTATCTAACTCGCATGAGTTAATCTAGCTTATTTGACCCCCACTCGCATTAGTACCTAGACTTGATCGACTCCCTTAATTAGCTTACCTTGACTCACCGATTTCACTGGGTATCATAATTGTTCGACTCAATAGTATCAGTTAACCCAATTATTCCTATACTGGATCATCGACTCAATTTGTCCACCCAAAATCTTAAATTATCCTAACCACCCGTCTAGGTCACTCGTCGATTGCTCATATCTATCTACCTATTCAAATAGACTTGAATCACCCAAATAGATCAAAATGATTTATCGACCAGAACTATCAAAATACTCCGCTCACCCCAACTGTTCAAATTTTCAGCTCGGCCCCCACCCACACCCGGGAGTCACCCAAAATTTCCTTGACTTGATCTGCAAGAATTACAAAATAGTTTCTTTAGTAGAGAGTCACACTAATTCGTACATTTAAACATTTTCTTTATTTTTTCCGTATATTTCTAATTGATATTCAATACTCAATTTACGTTATTAATACTAGGAGTATCGGTCTTAGAAATTTTTTTAATCACAATGGATGGACGACCTTCAATCCAACACCATGACGTCATAGAATTGTGGTGCAACCGAATGATAATTTATCATCTTATATCTTCGTGATCCTTCACGATTCTATCTATAACGTATTTTTATAAAAAAAATTTAAACAGGATGTGAATCTTAACATTGATTTTTTATTTTCCGTGCATAATATTTTGATTTATTTTAACAGCCGATGAAAAATATTTATGGAACGAATCAATCGTTTAAGATTGAAAAAATCTGGTTAACGATGATTTCCAATCCAACGCCAGGACGCCATGGTTGTCTGATAAATTCTCCAAATCCAGCCCTTCATCTGCTCCATCCTCAGATCCCAATCGTCCATATCACACCAAACGCCGGCTTAAAAGCGATGGACGGACAGCCAACCTTGATTAGAGTAATGGACAGTTATGATGCAGATTACAATGATATTCACGTCCTCGTAATTGCAGGGGATCAATTCGCAAATCCCACGGATTAAGAAACTTCAAAAAGTTCTCATTCGCTCCTCGCCGTCGACGAGTCATGGTCTTCTCGGTCTACGCGGGGGCCGCGGGGCAGGTGAAGACGAACATCGAACATTTCAACTCAAATTTGGGGCAGCTGATTTCTTCGAAAGCTTCCTTGTTGCGCAGATTCGGAGTTGCGAATTCTGATTCTCGGCGCGATTTCGTCTTCTTGCCTATCACCTTCGAGTTACGGGATGAGATTACTCGTTTGCAATATTTTTTTTTTTTGCCGATTATGTGTTCTCAACAACAATTTTAGTATGTTGGTTCGTTATAGATATGCACACAGTGCCGAACTTTTTTTCCCCCAGCATTTGGCGTTGATCTGATTGGATACGACTAGGTTTTCTTGCTGCTGCCCATTTGTTTTAACAAATAAGTTGTATACCCATTCACCCAAGTGACAAGCTTCTTTGTTTAATGTTGTCTTTGCATATGGCTGAAGCTGTTCGCTAGATGTTTTTAGTCACGATTACTTTTTGAATAAATAATTGAATTGATGGTTTGTGCACAAAAGGTTTAGAGCTATTAATGTCACAAAAAAACGTGTATAACCCAATACAATTGATGATCAACATTTAGTATCGCTTGGATTTTGGGTTTCACAGCTTATACTTTTGATAATGGCCAGGAACTTTCTTGAGCAAATGTTTTTAGCAAAAGTGGTCGATGCTAAGTCTAATACAGGGAGCTAGAAGCTAACTAGGCCCATTTGTAAACACGTGAAATATAGGGATCCTTTCACAATATGTCATATTCGCTATAATATCTGTATTGGCAGAGAGGGGCTACCTAGAGTTCCAGGAATAATTTCACAACAATATTGAAATGGATAAGCACATCCTTAGTTATTAGGAAAATAAAGGAGGCAATGCTGCAGAGAAGAGGTAAAGTTCAGGGAATGACTGACCGTATATCTCCAATACACATTTAATGACATGTTGTATGTTTCCGCCAACAATGTACAGGAATATATTTTGCTGACTATTCATATCCCAGATATTGACCTATCGCGTGGCTGTCTTGCCAGTTTAGTCTATAAGCATAAATATTGACTCTAACTTTTCAACACGGTTGCAACTTGTCAAGGTATGGTAGTCATGAAAATCAAGCATCAATGCTGTTACTTGACTAAGGTCTATTTCTTATTCTTTCTCAACCAGGTAAACACGCTGCATGCTGATAGGAGCTGAGATGTGGTTATATTCTTAAAGAAGTTCACTAGTTATTTGTTTTTGTTTCTGATTTGGCAAAATTTACTTGAGTTCAGAAGTACCAGCTAGATGGGACACATTTATCGCAGGTTCTTTTTTAATTCATCCTAAACATTACCTCCACAATTTTAGATTGAGTTTTGAATTCATAGTTGCCTTTTTTTTTTCTTTTCCTCGGTAATGACCATATCTTAATGACAAGAGCTTTCTGGTTTTTTGGTTCAGTGGATCAATGAAAAAGAGCAATGAAGGGACCAAGCTCACTGTTACAACCATACTGGGAGTCATCTTTGGGTTATTTGTTGGCCTTTCATTTCCGAATTTTTCCAGCATCAGGGTTTGTCTCTGTGTTTTCTGCCATTATCTTCTATTGATACCAAGTATTTTATATGTTTGCATTGATTTGTAAATGAAAACAGAAATATTTATTCCTAACAGCTACACGCCATCCCTGATCTATCATCTACAATTGAAATGGCCTTCATTGAAGATAGAAGAACTTATGGAACAAATTTTCCTGCATCATCCAAAGCCCGTGTTAATAGAACTAGGTCTCACCAATCAGATGATCCTTTCAAGGTAAATGATTCTTTTATTTTTTAAATGCCCTAAGCATGTGTTTGTTTCAGATACCGCTCCAGAAAATCAAACCATACGTATGCTTAAAAATTTCCTTTGGCCATTGATATTGTATAATAGGTCTGTATATGACCTCATAATTATAAAGCAAACATCCTGCTTTTGGATTGTTCATGCTAAACATTATAAACCACCACAAAGCTCTAAGACTACCATTTGACTCTTCTTCCATGCAGTTATAAGTCAGCACTCACAACTCCTGAAATTTATAGCAAAATCTTTGAGAGTTTTGTAGTATATCTAATAAAAGCAACATTGATATCTATTCTCATTTATAATTATTATTTTTAATTATCTTTGTTGCATTTGCTCTTTTTTTTTAGTCTTATGAAACATATCTAGGCGGCAGCCTAGTAAAGTTATAAATTTCATAGTCACTTGGCATGCAGGAAGTTGTGGATTGGCACAACTGGATTGTTCCATTGTGATTTTAGACCAGGGTTTAAATATAAAAACCCACCTCTTTTCTAGAAATGGGTAAAGTTGTGTATTTGTTCATGCAATGGAGCTGCCCTTTGAAGGCAATGCTTCACTAGGTTGCCCATTGCAACCTAGAAAACTACAGTTTGAATTATGGAAACAACTTCTGTGTTTTTCAAGTTTAATGTTGTACACACTAACCCCCCTTCAACCCTGTATTAAAGGGAGCCTTGTAAAATGATGTTGCAGCTTATACTTTATTGGCAAGGAATGTATGCCTGAAGAATATACATGCATTGACATGCATTGTTATCAATATCCATGTGTCTAGCACTAGCTTTGTCCTAGTTGAAGTAACATCGTCTGGTCCTTGCCATGCCTAGAAAGATTAATTGCATTATGTTGTTGTAATTGGCATAGTAATGGTACAGTTAAAAAAATTTAGTTTCCTTTGAACTGTCATGCTTTTCCACCATTGATTGGACCCGAAAGAAGTTAAATGAGATACTTAAAAATGTCCCAATCTGTTATATTAAAGCCATCATCCAATCAAGTGAACAGAAATGGTTAGTCGGTTCGAAAAGTTGGATACCTAGATTACCAACAAAAAAAATAGAAAAAAAGAAATGGTTATTTGCTAATTATCTCTTATTTTTTAGAGCAGATTTATGTGGAATCAAACCCTTATGGTGCAGAGTTATTACCTCCTGGAATAGTTGTGGCAGAAACAGATCTTTATCTTCGCAGGTTATGGGGCGATCCAAAACAGGTTTGTTAATCTAGTCTCTTATGTTAATTCCTTAAATCACTTGACATGTCACCTGAGTTAAGTACAAATCCAAAAGTAGGATCCAGGCAAGATGCTGTCGATACAATTTATTTTTTTCATCTCATGGTCCTTGGTAGGCGTTTTCTACTAGGTCTAGTGTGAACTCAACTGTTTTGACTTACTATTAAAGGGGCAAAGTTTGAACTCATCTTTTGATGCCAGAGTACTATTAAAGGGGCAAAGTTTGAATTCCTCTAAGCTAGTTACCAATTTTTCCCTCCATCTTACATTGGAAATTGATTTTTGCAAGTTCAAGTACACACAACCTTGTTTGTAAATTGTCAATTATTCTTTCATTAGCTACTTGTGGATAGCTTTGGTAGACAATCAAGAATGTGTGTAGGTGATGAACTGAAAATGAATTTGCAATTATAGAAGATCCGAAGAAGTATCATCTTGTCTCAAGAATGCGCATTTTTGAGTTTCCACATATTTATTGAAGTTGTTGATTTATAGTTAATTTTAAATCTTTTCCACTGCATATCTGACTCTTACGGCGCGGCCAAGCTAGAAGCGGGTAAATAGCCAACGTCCCAAATTTATATCTTTAATTTTAGAAGTCTTTGCTAATTACTTAGCAAGGTTAGCACAAATAAAACAAAACAGAAATAAAAATAAATAAGCAAACAAACGAAAGACTAAATGAAAGACTTGATGATGTAACGTGATGTGGTAGCTCTTAGGATTCTGGTTCATGGCCTATCTATCCTTCGGGCGGATTACCCTTGAACAACCATTACTTTTCTCCTTCTAAGTCGAATATCGGAGGTGGAGAAACATCTTATAATTCTCTTGAAAGATTTATAATGAAATTCTCAAAGAGTTTCGCAAATGAGTACAAGAAGGCTTAAAGATTGCTTTGAATATTTTAGGGAATGTTAGCTTCAAATAGTTGACTTATTATCATATTTTTGGGAATGTTAGTGATCCTGTCGCCGAGCGTAGTGGAGCCGCAACCGGATGACGGTGTGGAGATGAGTGACGCGGATGCTGACTGGATGCCTTCGCTCAGAATGACGCAGTTGGTGGGGGTGTCCTCCGACCGGACGTAAGTAGGCGTCGCCGGGTGCACGGCCGACTGGATGGAAGTAGACGCCGCCGGATGGGAGTAGACCTGCTGGGGAAGATGACCGTTAGCAACCTAGCCGGGAAGCGTCCCGGCAAGGCACTCCGACGGTCAAGTCAGTACTCCGATGAACAGGAAAAATAATGGAGCACTGTAGATGATGGGCTTCGCGCGCGTACCTGATAATGAGGAGGGGAGTGACTTATATAGCCGGGGAAATAGACCAAGTCTGACCTGTGTCAGGGGATATTCTCTGATTCTGTCTGCCGTGTCAGGATTCTCTGACGGCGTCAGGGAATATTGTATGATTATGTCGACTTGTAGCCAACATTCTTTGTCGCATACTGCTTGTCTCATGCGAGGACAAAGACAGGTTCCTGTACGTCCCCGATCGGCGCCGCCTGGCACCAA
This sequence comes from Boesenbergia rotunda, assembly GCA_024364735.1. Taxonomy (NCBI): domain Eukaryota; kingdom Viridiplantae; phylum Streptophyta; class Magnoliopsida; order Zingiberales; family Zingiberaceae; genus Boesenbergia; species Boesenbergia rotunda. Next base: position 463,296 of record JAGFNQ010007083.1, on the reverse strand, counting down.
CGGCGCGACAGGGCGGCGTGTCAGGGAGTGCCAGTTCACACGAGTGATGACAGTCTGTTACCTGCAGGAAGGGGCAGGTGTGTTTTGTCTCTATCTCCGGGTGGTTCCGGGAGAGCCCGAGTGGGCGCCAGGCGAACAAGCCTGGGGGGCTTTTAAGTATGCATATGAAGGATGTCCGGGCGGCTGCACCCGGATGATTAGGCATGTGAGCCCCTAAGTGGCCGGGCGGCAGTACCCAGGAAAGAGGGCACAGAAACCCTATTGTGGCCGGGCGGAAGTACCCGGATAAATGAGGTGTAATAACCTTAATATGGCCGACCGGGAATGACCGGCCGGATGAACCGCTACATTTATTCTGACCGGCCGCCTTGAGTCCGACCAGCCGGCAGAGACCATGGGTCCGGCTAGGGTGTCCAGCTGGCTACCTGCACAATGACGTGGACCCTGAAGTAGGCCATGCCTTTTGCCACGTTGGCTGTCCGTACGGTGCCAAAGATAGGGCGGGATCAATAGCCTTCCCCTCAAGTCTAGTCGAAGGAGGCGATCAGTCCGACTGACTGGACTACAAGTGTGTACAACCATTCCGCGGCCGAGCGATTTGCCCTTTTACTATCTGGCCGGCTTAACACGATGCTCAACAGCTGGTGCTGTGTATGTCTGCCCTGTCGGGGTGGAAAAAGATTGTTAGTCGAGAGGGGCGTGGGCCGCCACGCACCCTTCTTTTTTAACGAGGTCGTCCGGCTGGACGAAGCATGATAGGGGAGCGTGGGCCACCACGCATCCCCGACTAGCCATTGACATGATGAAGATGTCCGGGCGGATGAAGATTTTGACCGGAGGAACGTGGGCCGCCATGTCCTCGTAAAATGATAATGCGTCCGACCGGACGAATGCTGTTAGTCGACGAGATATATGCTGAATACGTTTTGGCGGGAGAGCGTTTGCCTTGAGTCACAAGAAATGTGGAGTGCCACGCGCCCCAAGACGATTTTCTCGTGATTGCCCGAGTCAGTCAATTAATGGATACGCGACATTCCAAGTCGAATGAGGTGATGTGATATGCCCGATGCGACCGGCGCCTTAACGGCCTCACGTCTGCTTTAATGATCCGGGCCACGTGGCGCGCGCTGGTTGGCCGACCGGGATGCGATTTATCCCCATGATTACGAGCTTTTAATGGCCATTAACGCGCGTAATTCTTTCCGCCACGCGGCAGCCTCCGGCTGGCCGACACGACGACGCGCCCTGCCGCCGCTGCAGGAGACGTCAGCGCCTGAGGCGCGTCTTTTCGAGGCTGATCGTGGGACGCCTCAACGGCATGGATGAGGCGATCTCCGTACACGTGGATCGCCATCGGACGGTCTCCCTTCTTTCGGCCTAGGTATAAATAGGCCTCCGCATTCGCCGAAACCCTCATTTGCTCTTCACTGTTCTCTTCTCTAACTCGGTGCTTCTCGCTCCTCGCCGCCGTCTTCTCGTGTCGTCGCCGCCCTCGTGCTTCTCCGTCGGTTAATCCTTTCCGCCACCACCTACGGTCAGATTCTCCCTTTTCTCCCCTTTCTTTCTGCTCCATGGCTGCCCCTGCGTGGTATACCTCTGTCGAGTCTTCCCTTCACGACGAGACCGTCTCCGACCTCCGACTGGCCTACGACATCCCTGAAAACTACCACATTGCCGTTCCTACAAAGGCTGACAGGCCACACAAGCCCCCGGCTGGCTTCTTTGTGTTTTTCCGGGACCAACATATGTCTGGCCTGCGCTACCCTCTTCATCCCTTTATTGTAGACTTCTGTAACTTCTTCCATGTTCCTATCTTCCAGCTTTCTCCCAACGCCATTCGTATATTGTGTAACATAATAGTTCTCTTTACCCTTTACCGAGTCCCCCTCCGACCGGAGGTTCTTTATTTCTTTTATTACCCGAAGAAGCAGGAGGCCGGGAATTTCTTTCTCCAAGCCCGGGCCAAATTATCCATAGTGGAGAATATTCCTTCCTCGAATAAGGGATGGAAAACTCATTTCTTCTTCATAAGCCCTCCGACCAGCCCTGGGCTCCCGATCGGATGGGTCGAAGACATGCCCCCTATAGCTCCCTTAAGAAACTTTAAATCCGACCCCTTATTTATAATGGCTGCTTCTCTACTCGGTGGCCTCCACTTCGACGGCATGAAACTTCTCAACGACGCCGTCTTGTACATATTTGGGCTAAGCCGAGTGCCTGCCGTCTTGCCCGGCACCTTCTGTAAGTCATTTTTTGTTTCGTACTTCTTTCTCCCTAACTCAACATCTTCTGATTTTGCAGCCGAGATGATGTGGGAAGCGGCCCTCGATGAGGCCCTGGGCCTGGATGACGAAGAATTAAACGCCCGGGCGGCCGAACAACTGCGTCTGCGCTAGGCCAGTCTGCCCGACCAACCTACGATTCCTGAGAGCGCGGAGCCCGCCCCTCAGGCTCCTTCTGCCCAACCAGCGACGACTGGTTCTAGGGAGCCGGTCGGCTCATCAAAATCTTCTGCCCCTGCAAGATCCTCCGGCAAGCAGAAGGTTCAGCCTTCCATGGAGAAGTCCCAGCCTTCCAAGCGGAAGGCTAGCACTTCTATCCGTATTGAGGAGCCGACGGAGGTAGGCCCGTCCTCTTCTGATTCTCCTGACCCGGAACCTTTGCAGAGGCGCCCGAGGACTTCTGCGCCGGGCTCGCACTCTCAACCTGCAGAGGCAACTGCCAGCCCGGCTGGAGCGAGCCGGTCAGCTGACGCACCGGGTTCGTCTCGCTCAGGGGGACAGCGCTCGCAGCCGTGTGGCTATGGCGTATATCTCCCCTCGGTCGACCCAGCGACCCCCTTCGAAGTCCAGCAGCGGCTTACCCTTTACGGGGAATTGGCGGACTGCTGGGAGCAGGGTATGAGGGAGGGGACTTCCAGACCCCCGATCCGACTGGCAGACCAATTTCTTCAGGACGCTACGCATGTAAGTCCGATGCTTCGAAGCTTAATCACCTTGCTTCTTTCTAACATTTTTATTATAGTTTTGGGCCTCCTGCTCGAGCGTCGCCTATTCCTTGGTTATCAACGCCAGGGGACGCCGAGCGGCCGAGCGGCGGATTGAGGAAATGGAGCTCCGCCAGGCGCATGCGAACTTACCGGCCGGCGAGGAGGGTACAGCTATTCTCCGTTCGGAGATACTGGACCTTAAGGAGAAACTCCGTTCCGCCGAGGCGCGACTGACGGAGGAAATCACCCGAGCGGAGGCAGCCGAGCGGGCGTATGCCAGATCTTCCTCCCTGCACGCGACCCTTGAGCAGGAGAGGAAGAAGGCTTTGGCTATGCAGCGTCGTGCCCGATCGGACCTCGACAAGAAGGCTGTCGAGGCCCAAGCCTTGAAGGCGGAACTGGACAAGATGATGAAGTCTTCGGAGGAGCTCCGGATGACCCTGAACGAAAAAGAGCAGGAGCTGGCGACTCGGGAGTCGGACTTAAATGCCAAGGAGAAGGCTTTAGACGCCCGAGAAGACGAGCTCCATTTGTCTGAAGGACTGCTGGCCTCTCAAGCCGTTGCCTTGGAGGAGAAGGACAAGGAGCTAGCTAACCTCCGGGCGGAAATTGACAGCCTGAAGCTGCATCAAGCAGGCGAGCCCGCCCGGATGGACGCACACCGCTTGGCTTACATCAATTCTAAAGAGTTCGGCAAGCAGTTGGGCAAGCGGACATCTGGCATGTTCAAGATGGGCTTAGAAAGCGCTGTTCTGCAGCTCCAAGAGAGCGGCCATCTGCCTGCCGACCTTCCTATCAATGCCGTCCAAGTGAGCCGGGTCAAGGAGCTGCTACCCAAAGACTTCTTCCAGCCTTTTACCTAAATGTTAACCGTGTAATCCTAAGCCGCCGGTTGGGGCTCTTCTTTTTGTAATGCTTCCGAGTCAATCAGCAATGAAGAGTATTTTCCTTTAACGAGTTATTTTAGATATTGATTAAGTAGATGTGCCCGACCAGAGAGCCGAACTAAGCGCGGGATAATGGTTGTCAGGTAACCGACCGGTTGATCTGACTAAGGTGTGAGTCACCCCGCGCCCGGTCAGGGAACTAAGCTACTTTAGAGAAATGGCTGTGTAAGCTAGCCGACTGATTGGTGGTCCTTCCCGAGGGATGTGGATCGCCACACGCCCGGTCAGAGAGCTAGACTAAGGAATCCGGCCAAGTAGAAGCCCACTGGTCGGGGGTTCGGCCTACGGGTTGTGGATCGCCACACGCCCGACCGGATTCTGATACGCGCTTCTGGGCGGGCTGATGTTTTAATCAGTCGTCGCCTCAGGTTTCCAAAGGAATCAACCTTTTGCGTGGGTCGCCACGCCTCCGATCGGGAACCGCTTTAGGCTCCGGATGGACCGATCTTCCACGTGGGCCGCCACGCTTCCGACCGGGAGCCCATCCAGGCTTCCGAGTGGGCTGATGTTTCCAATCAGTCACCGACTCAGGCTTCCAAAGGGAACCAATCTTCTGCGTGGGACGCCACGCATCCGACCGGACACCGCTTTAGGCTTCCGGATGGGCCGATCTTCCACGTGGGCCGCCACGCTTCCGACCGGGAGCCCATCCAGGCTTCCGAGTGGGCTGATGTTTCCAATCAGTCACCGACTCAGGCTTCCAAAGGGAACCAACCTTCTGCGTGGGACGCCACGCATCCGACCGGACACCGCTTTAGGCTTTCGGGGCTTCCGAGTGGGCTGATGTTTCCAATCAGTCACCGACTCAGGCTTCCAAAGGGAACCAATCTTCTGCGTGGGACGCCACGCATCCGACCGGACACCGCTTTAGGCTTCCGGATGGGCCAATCTTCCACGTGGCCCGCCACGCTTCCGACCGGGAACCAATCCAGGCTTCCGAGTGGGCTGACGCTTCCAGTCAGTCACCGACTCAGGCTTCCAAAGGGCACCGATCTTCTGCGTGGGACGCCACGCTTCCGATCGGGAACCGCTTTAGGCTTCCGGATGGGCCGATCTTCCACGTGGGCCGCCACGCTTCCGACCGGGAGCCCATCCAGGCTTCCGAGTGGGCTGATGTTTCCAATCGGTCACCGACTCAGGCTTCCAAAGGGCACCGATCTTCTGCGTGGGACGCCACGCTTCCGATCGGGAACCGCTTTAGGCTTCCGGATGGGCCAATATTCCACGTGGGCCGCCATGCTTCCGACCGGGAACCAATCCAGGCTTCCGAGTGGGCTGACGCTTCCAGTCAGTCGCCGACTCGGGCTTCTGGAGAGTATGACGCGTCAGCCTGCGTCCCGTCCAGGTATGACTTGCCTTGTATGGCCGACCGGCAATTTCGGTCGGGAGAGCCTTTCGTTATAGCTAGAATGTTACGTTTTACAAGATTGCATCACTCTAGGGCTCTCTGTACATTTGCAAGTGTAGGGCACTCCACGGTCGGTCAAGCCTCTTTCCATGTTCATCCTCCAAGTAGTAAGCGCCTGAGTGCAATTTCTGCACCACCTTGAAGGGTCCGCCCCACTGTGGTTGTAATTTGTTAACATCACCGACCGGCTTTATACGTTTCCAGACTAGGTCCCCGGCATGAAACGAGCGCGGCAACACCTTCTGGTCGTACCTTTGTTTCATACGCTGACGGTATGTGAACATCCGGGCGGCTGCTTTTTCCCGGACTTCCTCTATGAGGTCAAGCTCTAAGCGCCTTCTTTCTTCATTCCCTTCATCATAGCTTAACCGCCTGTCGGATTCACACCCGACCTCGACCGGCACCACCGCCTCGCTGCCATAGACGAGGTGGAAAGGCGTCTGCCCGGTCGCTTCTCTGGGTGTGGTTCTGTTCGCCCAAAGGACCCCGGGCAGCTGCTCTACCCAGTTGGTTCCTGAATGATCCAGTTTTGTTTTGAGTCCTCTCAAGATTTCCCGGTTGGTGACTTCTGCCTGGCCGTTGCTCTGTGGATACGCCACAGATGTAAAAGCCTGATGGATGCCGTATGTCGAGCACCATTCTTTGATTTTCTTCCCTTGAAACTGCCGACCGTTGTCAGAAACCAACTTGTGGGGGATCCCGTATCTGCATAGGATGTTTTGCCACAAGAACTTAATCACCGCCTGCTCGGTGATCCGAGCCAGCGCCTCTGCTTCCACCCATTTAGAGAAGTAATCCACCGCGACCAACAAGAACTTCTTCTGGGCGGGGGCGATCGGAAATGGACCTACGATATCCATGCCCCATTGGTCAAACGGGCAAGAGACAGCAGATGTCTTCATTACTTCGGTCGGCCGGTGTGGCAGGCACTGGTGTTTCTGACATGAGATGCATGTTGAGGCCAACCGGTCGGCATCCTTCTGTAAAGTTGGCCAATAATACCCGGCCAACAGAGCCTTCCGTGCGGTGGCTCTACCCCCTGAATGATTACTGCAGACCCCCATATGGACCTCTCGGAGCACATAATCTGCGTCTTCACTGCCAAGGCATTTGAGTAATGGCCGGGCGTGAGCCCGTTTATAGAGGACATCTCCGACCATGGTGTATTGCGCGGCTCTCTTTCTGAACAGCTGAGCCTCCTCCCGGTCGGATGGTACTTCTCCCCTGGTCAAGAATGCAATCAATGGAGTTCTCCAATCGGTCTCCAATTCGATCTCTGCTTGCTGCTCGATTTGCATGACGAATAGAGCATGGCAGGCCGGCCGAGGGATTACCCAAGCTCCGACTGCGCTAGCTAATTTGGCTAGCTCATCCGCTTTCAAGTTGCTTTCCCGAGGGATCTTCTGTAAGAGTACCTCCCTGAAACCCGCCTTCATCTGTTCATAGGCATCGATGTACTCTTGCAGCCGGTTGCTGTTGACTTCGAAATTACCGGCCAGTTGCTGTATAGCAAGTTGCGAATCTGAGTATAGCCACACCCGGGCGGCGCCGACATGCCGGGCGGCTTGCAGACCGGCTATAAGTGCTTCATATTCAGCTTCATTATTAGTTGCCTTGTGTTCTAGCCGCACGGACAGGTGTAGCCGTTCTTCTTCGGGTGAAACCATGAGAACGCCGATTCCGCTTCCTTGCCGAGAGGATGCCCCATCAACGTACACCTTCCATACGCCCTCGGCTTCATCGGGATGCCATTCCGTGAGAAAATCGGCTAAGGCTTGAGCCTTGATAGCCGGCCGGGGTTGATATTGTATGTCATACTCGCTCAGCTCAGTTGTCCACTTGACTAGCCGCCCTGAGGCATCTGGATTAGTGAGCACCCGACCCAAGTTACTGTTAGTCAATACAGTAATTGGGTGAGATAAGAAATATGGTCTGAGTCGCCGGGCGGCTAAGAACAGTATGTAGCCCAATTTTTCGAGTGTCGTGTACCGACACTCGGCTCCTTTAAATAAGTGGGCAAAGAAGTACACAGGCCTTTGCTCAGTTTTTTCTTGCCGGGCCAACACCATGCTGCCCGAGTCGGAGGAAGCTGCTAAGTATACATATAAACTCTCATTCGGCTCCGGCCGGGCGAGTGTAGGTAACTCAGC
>JAGFNQ010007083.1:419370-455661 GCA_024364735.1 Boesenbergia rotunda | reverse complement strand
GTGCCGTCAGCCGTGACGAAGCTAACCTTCTCTTGGTCGGCAGCAGCCAGCGGGACTTGGTGGTACCCCTGGTACGCATCCAACATTGATATGAACTCGCTGCCGGCCGTCGAGTCTACCAGTTGATCGATCCGTGGAAGTGGGTAGCAATCTTTCGGGCATGCACGATTGAGGTCTCGGAAATCAATGCACACCCGCCACTTGTCGTTGGGTTTGGCTACCAGCACAACATTGGCCAGCCAGGCCGGGAACTGGACCTCCCGGATATGTCATGCCTCCAGCAGTCTCTCCACTTCCGCCCGGATGACTTGATTCTGCGCGGCGCTGCGATCCCTTTTTCGTTGCTTTACTGGCCGCGCGCCCGGGTAAACATGGAGCTGGTGTTCTGCGACTTCCGGTCGGACTCCCTTCAAGTCTTTCGCCGACCAGGCAAATACGTCTTGATTCCGGGCGAGGGAGTCGATTAGGGATTGCTTCAGCTCCTCGGGAAGTCCTGCAGCAATTTGTATTTTGGTATCCTCCCGACCAGGCAAAAGTTGTACCTCTTCTTTGTCCTCCCGCAGTTCTGCCCAAGGGGAGGCTTGCACCATGTTGCAACTGCTATCTGCCCGCCTTGCCTTCTGGCCTCCCGAGCGGACATCATTAGCATAGCAGCGCCGGGCCACGGTCTGATTGCCCTTCACCTCGCCGACTCTGTCGCCGACCGAAAACTTCACCTTGAGGTAGTAGGTGGAGACTACCGCTTTAAATTCGTTGAGAGCCGGTCGACCGAGAATGGCGTTGTAGGCAGCTGGGGCATCCACAATCAGAAATGTGGTCCATCGGGTTCTCTTGAGTGGCTCCTCTCCAAGTGAGACGGCCAGCCGTGTCTGTCCGATCGGTTGTACTTCGTTCCCCGTAAATCCGAACAGGGGAGTAGCCACCAGCTCTAGCTGCGATAATTCAATTTGCAGTTGTTCGAAAGCTCGTTTATATAAAATGTTTACCGAGCTGCCGGTGTCCACAATGGTGCGGTGGACTTCGTAGTTGGCGATGACAGCCGTGATGACCAGCGGGTCATCATGCGGCACTTCCAATCCTTGTAAATCCTGCGGCCCCCAGCTGATTTGGGGCCCTTGAGCTTGAGAGGTGCTGACTCCGACTTGGTGAATTTCCAGTCGGCGCACCTGCGTCTTTCTGGCTCGGTTGGAGTCGCCTCCGGTCGGACCGCCGGAAATCACATTGACGCCTCCTCGGACGGCGTTCTGGTGATTAGCTTGATCTTCTTCAAGTTCCTCCACCTCTTCCTGCTCGGGCCGAGGAAACAATTGTCGGGCGGCGGGGGTATCCCGCCTTTGTCCTTGTTGGGCATTGGCTCCATGACCACGCCCGCGTCCCTGCGGGGTTTGTCGTCCTTGACCCCTGCCGAGTGGGGTCCGAGCTCTGCCGCCCGCTCGGCAGTCTTCAGTGCTGTGCGTATTGCACTGGTGAAACGCACAATACAGTGCCCATCTGTTGGGCCAATCCCCCTGTGCCACCTGCACTTGTTGGGGTCTCATTCCCGACCGATCGGCCGGTCGGGGACTGCGAATCGGTCCTCCTGGTGCTCTGTTGTGTTGAGGAGGTGCGGGTTGTGGGCTAACGGCCACTTCCTTCCTCCGGGCGGCTTGCGCTTCCTCTACATTGATATATTTAACAGCCTTCCCGAGCAGGCTGTCGAAATCCTTCGGTGGCTTCCTGATCAGGGATCGGAAGAAGTCACCCTCTTGGAGCCCTTGCGAGAAGGCGGTGACCAATACTTCTGGCGTGGTATTGGGCACCTCTATAGCTACTCCATTGAACCTCTTGATGTAGGCCCGGAGTGATTCTTTCGGACCTTGCTTCAGAGCGAACAAATTGAGGCTGGTCTTATGATGCCTCCGACTACTCGTAAAATGTTGCAGGAACAGTCGCTTCACTTCTGTGAAACTCCCTACCGATCCACCCGGGAGCCCATCGAACCATCGTTGAGCCTGCCCGGAGAGGGTTGTCAGGAAAGCGCGGCATTTGACGCCCTCCGGGTATTGGTGCAGCTGGGCGGCGCTCTCAAACTTCATGACGTGTTCCTCGGGGTCACTGGCCCCCGAATACTCAGGCATGGTGAAGAATCGTAGATGCTTGGGAACGGGGTCCCCAAGAATTTGTGCAGAGAAAGGGTTGTGAGTTGGATAGGCCACGGCGGGGCCGGCTAAACCTTTCCCTTTATCTGGGCGCGCCTGATGCGCCAGGCTGGACGCTGAAGCTTCGGCCGGGGCCGAGTGGGCCTCATTCCGAAAAAGTGCTCGGGGAAAATTAGGAATGGAGGGGTCGGGCTGAGCAGCCATACCTTCTGAGTTTCCCCGTATAGAGGGCCCAGGGGGCCGGGCCCCTTGGCTACCGGTCGGCGGATGCGATTGTTGTGCCTTCTGTGTCCGGACAGCCATCAGCATTTTGTATTCTTCTGGCGAAAGAGTAACCGTCAGTGGATTGGGGTTTTCCATTCTTCGCTCTCGATCAGGCAGAAAGCCCTCCTTCTAGCGCCAATTTGATCCTGTCGCCGAGCGTAGTGGAGCCGCAACCGGACGACGGTGTAGGGATGAATGACGTGGATGCTGACTGGATGTCCTCGCGCAGAATGGCAGCGGGTGGGGGGTGTCCTTCGACCGAAGGGAGGTAGACCTGCTGGAGAAGATGACCGACGTGGATGCGGACTGGACTCTCCTCGCGCAGAATGACAGCACCGTAGGGGGTGTCCTCCGACGGAACGGAAGCGGATGTCGCCTGGTGCACGGCCGACGGGATGGAAGTAGACGCCGCCGGATGGGGTAGACCTGCTGGGAAAGATGACCGTTAGCAACCTGCCGGGAAGAGTCCCGGCCAGGCACTCCGACGGTCAAGTCAGTACTCCGGTGAACAGAAAAATAATGGAGCACTGGAGATGAGGGGCTTCACGCGCGTACCTGATAATGAGGAGGGGAGGGGCTTATATAGCCGGGGAAAAGGACCAAGTCTGACTTGTGTCAGGATTCTCTGACAAGGTCAGAGGATATGGTATGGTTATGTCGATTTGAGTATGACCTGTGTCAGGATTCTCTGACAGGGTCAGAGGATATGGTATGGTTATGTAGATTTGAGTATGGCCAACCTTCTTTGTCGTATACTATTTGTCTTATGTGAGGACAAAGACAGGTTTCTGTAAGTCTCTGACAGGCGGCGCCTGTCAGAGAGTGTCAGTTCGCCCGAGTGGTAACAGCCTGTTATCTGCAGCTGGTGCAGGTGTATTTTGTCTTTATCTCAGGGTGACTCCGAGAGAGTGCCCGAGCGGATACCGGGACGGCACGCCCGGATGGATATCAAGCATGGGCCTAAAGGACTGCCGGGCGGATGCACTCGGATGAACGAGGCGTATAAGCCTTAATGTGGCCGGGCGGAAATACCCGGATAGACGAGGCGTGTAAGCCTTAATGTGGTCGGCCGGGCGGCCGTACCCGACTGAGCGATTAGGCGTGTAGCCCTTATGTGGCCGGGCGGCAGTACCCGACTAAACGATTAGGCGTGAAGCCCTTATGTGGTCGGGCGGCAGTACCCGACCGGCTGGCATAGACCCTGGGTCCGGCTAGGGTGTCCAGCTGGCTACCCGCATAATGACAGGGACCCTGAAGTCGGCCAGGCCGTTTGCCACGTTGGCTGTCCGTACAATGACGTGGACCCTGAAGCTGGCCAGGTCGTTTGCAACGTTGGCTGCCCGTATGGTGCCAAATATAGGGCAGGATCAAGTTCATTTCGGAATTTTTGCTGCATTCAAGTCTGACTTCTTGCCTTAATTCATGATTAGCATTTCACTATGAGCTAGTTTTCCAAGCTAAAGTGGTTTAGTTTCAATTCGGAATTTTCAATCACAGAATTGGTACTTAGTATCATTTTGGCACTTTGATTTCTTCCATTCCTTGTGTATCAAGTGTCTCTTATTCATTTGCTTTGCATTGAGCTAGCATCAGATATCAGATTGTGTTCCCAAATTCGATTAAATGAAATTGTTTGATTAGGTCTCCATTGGGTAAGTCCTTGATTGCTATTACCTTATCTAGTTTACTTAGTTAATTTTGTTTTTTTTACCTTTTCATTACTTTCTATTGCATTTTCTTGTCCATTCGAAACCAAACCCATTTCTTATTTGAAACCCAAAAAATATTAACGACACATAAACTCGAGCACAAATCAAACAACTTGAACTAGCCCTTGGAAAAATACGACCTGTGGCCCCTTTACTACGCTTTTCTTCTTTGATTGCAAAAAGGGTTTCCAGCTTTTTATAAATTCTAAATTCTGATGGATCCACATTCGTGACAACTTTAACCTAGTATTTTGGGTCCATCAGCAGGTTAAATGTCCTTTCGACTGTCCTAGCTGTCATATCCGTGATACGAGCCGCTTCGTATCCTTTCTTATGATGCCCGCATAAATTGACGGGGACACGTGTCCTCCGCTGAGCGGGTCCTCGGCCACTGAAATGTCAGTCGCCGGTTACCAGTGCCTCAGGTGATGAAACGTCCACCGCCGGGAATGTACGCGCCTCATCGGGCTTCGAGATCCCCCATGTGTCTAATCGGAGGGTCCCGATTCGATCTCGCTTTTTTCCCGCGGTTCTCCTCGAACGGCTAGGATCGACCGCGGCCTTCTCTCTTCTGGTGCCCCCTTTGCTGCCGCCGTCGAGAGCTCCGACGCCCTCCGTCCTCCGGTGACCCCACGCCTTCCTTGAGGCAAGATGTTAGCGGAGGCTTTGAAGGCAGGATTCCTTCTGGACGACGCCGAAATCGCTGCTCAAGCGAGCGAATTGTCAGCTACCCCGGTGTCTGCTCCTCTGGCGACAACTTCCACCGATGTACCTTCTTCGAGTAAGGAGAAGGCGCCGGAGGGGGAGGCACCGGATTCCGACCAGGAGGTCCTAGACGAGGACACCTGTCCGTTGGAGACCAAGTGCCACAGGGGTTGGCCGACCAACCGTTCGCCCCCGTTTGGGACCACCACCACTCCTCCGTCCGTGAAGAGGGCCCGAGTTGTGCCCCCTATGGTGACCTCTTCACAGGCGACCCCTGTTCCGCCCGTGTCTGTGCCCATTACTCCAACATCCTCTACTCAGGGGGACACTCTGTCGGCGCCCCCTTCGACCTAGGCTGGTTCTTCGGGCGTACGAGTCGAGGGGCCTCCCCCCTCTCTTCCTGAGGGAGCTGCAGGCCCCCGTCTTGTGCATTTGGTCTTGCCGTCTCGAGCTGATGCCAGTACGTTATACGAGACTCCTGTGACCGAACTGCACAAGTCGGCCTGAGTAGTCCACGTGTATGGTCCGTTAAGCGACCATCTGTGCCACGACCTCCGGGAGTCGGACTATCAAGACCCGATTGACAGGGCTAACGCCATTGCAGCGGGGGCCAGTCAGGTATGCCTTGTTATTGACTTGCGCTTCTTCTTCCCCCACCCTTTTTCATCTGGTTTTCAACTTATTTTCTTTCTGTAGCTCTTCGGCTCGAACTACGACATGGCCGTTTGTTTTATAATTCAAGCTCAGGCCCCGAACCAAGCCGACTCCCGAGAGGAGAGGATGGAGGCCCATCTCCGTCATGCACAGTTGCAATCCAGCGACGAGGCCCTGAACAGTTTGCGGGCTGAGAACTTGGCCCTACAAGAGCGTGCCGCCTGCACGGAGGCGCGTCTTGAGGAGCACCTGGCGGAACTAGACACGGCTAACGCGACAGTCATCCAGGTGCGGCGCCAAATCGCCCGCCTGGAGTATATAGAGCGCCAGACCAGGGACCTTGAGCACCAGGCTCAGGCCGAGCTGGACAAGGTTAAGGCAGAGTTTCTTGATACGTGCCAGTCGGCCGCGGCGCTGCGCGCCAAACTGACAGTCAAGGAGAAGGAGCTGACCGCTCGCTCGAGAGACCTCGCACGTCTCCGGAGGCAGTGCGCCGTTCTAGAGTCGGAACTAGAGACGGCTCGGAAGGATCTGGTGGCGGCCCGGGCTCATGCCGCCTCTCAGCAACACGCCCGTAGGCCTTGAGCAGTCATTGTGGGAATCTCTCCCTTGCTTTTTCCTTTTTGGTGGAGGCCTAGCCTCATTTCCTGTAGTAGGATTACTATGAATGCAAGTTTCTTTTCTTCGTGTTTCTGTATTGGTGTTTGGCGTGAGTGACTCGGTCGATCAGCTTGGCCTTGCGAGTGTCATGCTTGAGCTTGGGGGCTCCTAAGCGTTAATCACTCGGGTAAGAGTACCGTCAATTGAGTCAGCTTCTCGAGTGATTAGCTCAAACTCTTGAGCACGAGAGTTTCAGTCGCTGAAAGAATCGAACAAACTTTTGATCCGAGCGCTTTCGGTTGTCAACGGGATTAGCTTAGAACCTCGCTATCGAACTACTCCGATAGCGGGCGGTCGCGCGCCCTGTTGGAAAATCCAGCTCAGGAGGCCACGAGACTTTCCTGTTAATAGCTCGCATGAGGGCAAAAGATTAGATGTTCGGTCGGTTAGTACCCAGGGAGCGGGGGTCGTCGTGCGTCCAACTGGGAGTCGATCCGAGGGATTCGTAGGAGCATGCCCACTCATAGCTCACCAGGGCGAGAGTCTGGCTCCTCGGTCGGAGACATCTCAGGGAGCGTGGGTCGCCACGCGTCTGATTGAGAGCCGATCCGAGGGCTCGCGAGAGTCTGGCTTCTCGGTCAAGGACATCTCAGGGAGCGTGGGCCGCCACACGTTCGACTGAGAGCCGATTCAAGGGTCGCGGGAGCAGGCCCACTTATAACTCGCGAGGGCGAGAGTCTGGCTCCTCGGTCGGAGACATCTCAGGGAGCGTGGGTCGCCACGCGTCTGACTGAGAGCCGATCCGAGGGTCGTGAGAGCAGGCCCACTTATAACTCGCGAGAATGAGAGTCTGGCTTCTCGGTCGGGGACATCTCAGGGAGCGTGGCCGCCACGTGTCCGACTGAGAGCCATTCCGAGGGTCCTGGGAGCAGGCCCACTTATAACTCGCGAGGGCGAGAGTCTGGCTTCTCAGTCGGGGACATCTCTGGGAGCGTGGGCCGCCACGCGTCCGACTGAGAGCTGATCCGAGGGTCGTGAGAGCAGGCCCACTTATAACTCGCGAGAGCGAGAGTCTGGCTTCTCAGTCGGGGACATCTCAGGGAGCATGGGCCGCCACGTGTCCGACTGAGAGCCGATCCGAGGGTCGTGGGAGTAGGCCCACTTATAACTCGCGAGAGCGAAAGTCTGGCTTCTTGGTCGGGGACATTTCAGGGAGCGCGGGCCACCACGCATCCAACTGAGAGCCGATCTGAGGGTCGTGGGAGCAAGCCCACTTATAACTCGCCGGAGCGAGGGTTTGGGACACTTGTCCATTTATACGAGAAGGCGGATCTTCCACTATTCCCATGAGTTTACAAAGTAAAACTTTCTCTAACAGCCTGCCTGGCGGGAGCTTCTTTGGGCTAGCCCACCGAAAATCATGAGCACCCCTCCCTGAATGGCGTTTTGCCGGTTGGCCTGCTGCTCCTCTATCTCGACTTGTTCTTGGAACAAGCCGCGAGCGAGCGGAGGCTCTCGTTCGAGTCTTTCGTCGGCTAAGGGGAGGTTTCGACCTTCTCGACCCGGGTCCTGCCCGGGGGAGGCTTGCCTTCTTCGTTCGGTTGTAGCTGTCAGGGGAGCTTGACCCCGTCCGAACTGATGACACTCTTCTGTGTCGTGGGTGTGGCTGTGATGGAACGTGCAGTAGGGTCTCCAGCGGGCTGACAGATACTCCTGGGCCACTTGCTGCACTTGCCAATGCTCGGCTCCGGTTCGGTCAGCGGACCCCCGGGGGCTACGTATGGGCCCGCCTGGCGGTTGGCTAGATTGCACGGGAGTCGGGAGTGGCGCGCTGGCCGACTCCTTTTCCCGAGCGGACTGTGCTTCTTCCACATTGATGTACTTGACGACTTTTCCTAATAGGCTGTCAAAGTCTCTTGGGGGCTTCCGGACGAGCGAGCGAAAGAAATCTCCCTCTTGCAATCCTTGGGAGAAAGCGCTGATCAAGACTTCTGGGGTGGCTGTCGGCACGTCCAGTACCATCCCATTGAATCTCTTAATGTAGGCCAGTAGCGGTTCCTTCGGGCCTTGCCTCAAGGCAAACAAGTTAATGCTTGTCCTATAATGCCTTCGGCTACTAGCGAAGAGTTGGAGGAATGCCCTCCTAAGCTCCTCGAAACTGGGGATCGACCCGTTGGGTATCTGGCTGAACCATCGCTGAGCAGACCCAGAGAGCGTTGTCAAGAATGCTCGGCACTTCACACCCTTAGGATACTGGTGTAGCAGGGCGGCACTCTCAAACTTCATGAGGTGCTCTTCGGGGTCAGTGACCTCAGCGTACTCAGGCATGGTGAAGAATCTGAGATGCCTGGGAACGAGATCCTCCAAGATCCATGAAGCAAAAGGGTTGTGCGCTCGAGCGGCCCGCGGCGCGCCGACTAGGGCCTTTCCCTTACCGCGCCGTGGTAAGCGCATTCGGCTGGACGCGGATGCTTCGACCGGCGCGGACTCCACCGCGTCGGCCAGGCTGTGGTGCGTAGGTGGGAGGGAGGGGCCGGGCCTCCTTCTGGAGGAACGGCCTTTCCCCGACCCCCCGGGGGATTAGGTGCCACGGGCTCCTGGGGCCGAGTCGCTGGGCCATCAGCGCGTGATAGCCTCAGTGGGGTTCCTCGAGCTCGGGCGGCTGAGAGGAGCTCGTACTCCTCGGGCGTAACGGTCATCACGACCCGGTTGGGCGCTTCCATCATACGTTTACGATTAGGCCGAATGCCCTCCTTCTAGCGCCAAATTTGATCTTGTCGCGAAGCGAGGTGGAAATCTCAAGGGCTGGATGGTCTCCCGAGTGACACGAGCGGCCGAGGTGGCGTCGACCTTGCTTTGACCTGTCCTTTGCCTGCAAAACAGTGACCGTTAGCAAACCCGCCGGGGAGTTTCCCCGGCCAGACACTCCAACGGTCAAATCAGGATCCGTAGGAAATATAGTGGAGCTAATGGAAATGCAGTAGTAGAGAGGGCTCGCGTGCATACCTGCGGAATGAGGAGTGGAGGACTTATATAGCCGGGGGAGTTGACAACCCCTGTCCGTGTCGACGAGACAGGGGTGTAATACCTGTCAGCTCGTATGAGAGCGCCTGAAAATACCGCGGTATGACATGGGGTGCTTGGGCGGTACGAAGATACTGAATCAACGGGATAACCACGAGAGGCGTCATAAATGGGCAAGGCGCGTAATACCTTGACATCAAAGTCGTACCCCGGAGATGATGACATAGGACGGCGTAGGGACAATCTAGTCCGTAGCCCGAGCGCCGACCGGCGGGTTTGAGTGTCGAGGACCGGGTCGGGTAATGGCCAGGGAGCGTGGGTCGCCACGCATCCGACTAGGAGAGTTGAGGCGCGGGCTACGCCCTGAGTCGGGGGTTCGCTGAGTTGTGTCTGTCTGGCTTTGTCTCGGTTCTGTGAGTTGTCGGATCCATGGGATGCTGAGGCCTTGTAACCCATAAGCAAGGCGGGGATTAGATGGAATAAAATTCATCATTAAAAATCTCCTCATCATTAAATAATCATCAAATGTGGTATATAATAACATAGGAGTAATGTATTAGTATGACAAAATTATACCAATACACACCAACAAAAATTGTACCAATATGCACATTAACGGTATTATAAAATCTAGGTAAGAAGTTGATAGATTGTTGTGATTATAAAGTTAGTGTTCAAATATTTTAATGTATCACATTAACCCAAAACTATTAATATTTAATAGTTGTCAAATATTATTTGCATGTTTCCTATGGATGGATGAAATAAAAGAAGAAACACAAACTTATATCCATCATTTTTCTATATGCATCGGAAAGTCCACATTCATCATTTTTCTATATACACATAATAGTTGGTATCCATTTAGTGTTAGTGATTTTAGATTTATATGGTGTATTAAAATGTTTGAGCACTAACCTTGTAATTACAACAACCTGTAAACTTCTTTCCTGGATTTTGAAATGTCTTTAATATGCGTATTGGTGTAATTTTACCACACCAATATTTCATTTCTACTTCATTCTATGTCACATTTGATAATGAGGAGATTTTTAACGATGAACGTTGTTTCATCTTTATTTAATTTTGATTAATCAATTTAGAATTTTATTTTTTTTTAATTTGGTGTGAGTGATAGAATGAATTTTTGACTAATTATCGTTTCAGAATTTTTTATTTTATATATATATATATATATATATATGCATTTTGTTTGATTTTTTATAAAAAATATAATCATCAATTTAAAATATTTTTTCTCTTATGTCTATCAAAAAAATAATAATAATAAAAAGACATAAGTGTCTTTTACAATTTTTTAAATTCAATATTATTTTTATTAAATACAGAAATAAAATAATATTTGATAAAAAAAATAAATATTATTTTTAAAATATAGGAGAGATAAAATACAATTGGATAAAACAATAGAGCAATGATATATAGGGAGAATGAAAATCGAAAAGTGAAAAGCATAGTGAATGACATAACATGACGTGACATTTTACATGTACACGTCCGATTATCGCTTGGACACCATTGACGACCTTCGACCGCCGTCCCAAATCAAACTATACCCTGGAAGGTACGGTAAATCCATTAAAAATCACTACATATAAAATACCATATCATTTATTATATTTTTCATTCTCTCATTTTCACTCTTCCTATTATTTTTCAAAACAATATATGAGAGTTTAGAATTATTTATCTTTTATTTTATGTTGTTTTAAATTCACCGGTAGCTTCCATGGGGCGTGGTCACTTTTATTTTATTTTTATTGTTAGGAAACAACCAACTCGGAACCGAATGATGCCCTGAGCCACGCTCGCTGCCGTGGCGCCAGTGTTCTGCCGACATTGACAATGGCAACAGACAAAGCCAAGCATCCATGAATACACGCACCGACCCTAGCAGAGGGAGGCAAACGAGAGCCAAAGAAATTCCCAGTGCTGCAGTGGTGGTCCATCCGCCTTCGCCTCCTAGCAATGCCGGATCTTCCAGCCATCTTCCCATCGCCCTATGTGTTCTCTCTATCTCTCTCGCCTCCACCAAACAGAACCATCAAGTGGTACAATGACGAAAATAAAACCAAGAAGAGATCTGTTCTTTTTCACTACACACAAGCGAACGCAAATGATCCGAGAAACAAAACAAAAAATGAAAGAGAAAAAAAAATGCATCCACGGTTCAAAGTAACCTCCAAACGAAGAGTCTCGTGAGCGAGCTAGCACGACCAGCATAACGATCCCAGGCTGAAAATCAGATCAACTAAAATAAGGGAAGAGAGCATGCGCCGGCCGAGGTAGCCAAGACCACTGCCGCGACGGTAGCTAGTGACCAGATCTGCATCGCCGACGAGGACGATGCTTTAACCTCCGCCTTGTCTGCAGCAGCGGAAGGAGCGTCCGACGGCGGTAAATCCGGCGACGACGTTGGGGGAGCCGGAGGGGAATGATGCTTCTTGTGTGACTTCGTTGACGGGGCTTTAGCCGACGGTGCGGGAGCTAGGGTTGGCGCTTCGACGGGGGTGGCTGATGGGGACGGGGAGGGTGCCGCGCCGAAGAGCTCGCTGGGAAGGAGAATGTTTTCGACCGTGAGGATGCAGACGGGGGTGTCGTCGAGAACCGTGTTGGCGATGCGGGAAGAGTCGACCCCGGTGTCCAGTGACACGTCGTCGCCGTGGGAGACGACAGAGAGATCGTACTTTCCGGCAGCGCTCGACGCGAGGGTAGTGAGACGGCCGGCGACGGACTTGAGCGAGGCCTTGGGGGTGTAGCTAGGGATCGCGTGGTACTGAAGGAGCGTCACCAGCTCTGCGCTGCTGAGGGAGTTCAGATCCGGCGCTCCGGGCGCTTTGAACGCGTCGTCGTTGGGCGCGAAGAGAGTGAGGCCCTTGCCCATGGCGTCCTGGAAAATCTTAAGCACGCCGGAGGCGGCCAGCAGCCTTGCGAAGTTCTTGCAACCGGCCTTCTCGAGCAGGGCGGTGAGGTTGGAGGAGGCGGCAGTGGGCGCGTCGAGCAGGCCCGGGAAGACGATGGGAGCGGAGACCGCGAGAACGGACAGATTGTAGGGGATCTGCTGGATGGACTTGGCGTAGGTGCAGTCGAACTTGGAGCCGGGAGAGGTGGAGGCGAAGCCAACGCGACCTCCACGGAGGTCGGTGACGTTGACGGCGCCAAGGTTGCCGGCCGCATTGCCGGTGGTCTGTAGGAGGGTGGTGGATAGGGTGGAACCGCTGGGGAGGGCGTGGAGTTTGACGGGGTCGAAGTAGTCGAGCAGTGTGAGTAGGCGGAGGGCGTTCTTGATGGCGGCGAGGGGGCGCTTGGCGACGAGGGCGGACATGGCGGCGTTGTCGAGGACGAGGCAGGTGGCCGTCTCGTGGGCGTTGATCTCGTCGCACACCTTCGTCTGGGTCAGGTAGCTGTTGTATTGCGAGTACTCCGGATATCCTTCGAGGATAGCGGTGATGTTATGGGCGGTGCAGACAGCCGTCGTCCAGGCGAGCAGCAAGAGGGCGTAGGGGAGAGCTGCGAGCTTCTTCGTCGCCACGGTGCTGGCCATTGCCGGGTTTGCCGACGAGATCTGCGCGCTGGACTGGCAGTAGTGTCGGTGACAGCGTGAGCGAGTAGAGAAAAAGAGTCGCCGGTTTGCGAAAAGAAAGAAGACACTACTGTAGAGGACGAGGGACGTGGGAGTGGGTTTAAGCTAACTATGGTTGAGTTGCGGGGTAGGTTTTTTGTCCGGCCGACTTTGTCTGATTTGCCCATCACGTGATTGCCGCCGAAAGACACAGGAAGGGGAGCCCTATTTTCAAATAATTAAAATAAATAAAATGTAGATTACAGTGCACACGTACTCAGTAATAAAAAAATCAGAAGTTACGAAGGAAATGTGCATTTAAATCCGAGTACCGAGGTTTTCGTACTTATGTTTAAAAAAAAAAAACTAAATTAAGATGAAAATTGAGGAAGACAATACCGTTAGGTAGCTTATGATATCGATTATTTTAATCAATTTAAATTGGATATCGATTGAGTTGATTAAATATTCATTATCAAACAGAAGCTTACACAATCACATAATAAGTAAATTAAAAAACAGAACAAATCAACGGAATTACATAAAATAATTATCTTTCATATATTACAGCATCCGCCCCCTTAGCATCCGTATTGGTGAGAACGCTATAAAAAGTATACGATTTATATGTTTCATCGAACTTCTATAAAATTATTTCATTACTATGAACCGACGATATTTCGTTGTAGTTTTTTGCTGAATTGTAATAATTTGGATCTCGATTCTTAACAAGGGATAGAAAAGCCCCTTTCGTACCTAGATATTAGGATAATATTTTGATTTGTAAATATTCCAAAAAGAATCGACGACGAGGATCAGTCATTAGGGTTCAACCCACGAGGATGATGATGAACGAGGAAGTGCTTCTACCCTGCGAGATTAACAAGAGCGTTAGGGGAACACACCAGAAGTTGTCCGACGAAACCCACTCTGACGCTCAAATCAGTGCCTGATTTTAGGAGATGGAAGGAGAAGCAGAAATGTATGCGCGCGTTAGAATATGCGTAACCCCTTTACCTGAGGGGTTAGAGTACCTTTTATACCTGAGGTGGCCATCACACGTGTCCCCCGTTCTTCTCCACGTCTCATTAATTATCGATTACCGGATAATCTTTGTAACAGTCATCGCAGCCATTAAGTCTCGACCGTTGTGATGATTAAAGCTTTGACCATATCTTATGGGTCATGATTATTCACATATCCGAAGAAAGGGGATTGTTACTTGACGTCGAGTGACCCTTGGGCTCCATTACCCCGAGGTGATCTCGGGGTTCTTTGGCCCAGGGGGTCCCGGGCGTTCGCCTTTCCGAGGTGATCTCGGGGTTTGCTCTCCCGAGGTGATCTCGGGCAGGTGTCCTTCTGGTGCGATCTTCAAGACTATGTCTACCCGAGTTGGTCTCGGGAATCCACCTTCCCGAGGGGGTCTCGGGTGACAGGGAAAGAGAGTCGTCCCGACTCGGTAAATCTTGCACATAACTTCTTCAGTCCACGTGTCAGCCACGGCGTGTTCAACCCCATCACAAGTCCCTCCCTTCAAGTTTAATCGAAGGAAGTGTGGCTGACTGATTAGACTAGTGGTGTAGCGAAGAAGCTATGCTATGGTGGGTCCTGACCCTATTACTACTCCATTGGCGGCACGCTGGGTCCGAGGAATCGAAACGTTCATCCCGGGGTCCGAGACAATCTCCTTTTGAAATAGCCTTCCCAAAAGGCTTCTGCGATTTTCGAGGTACAACAATGATAGTCGTCCATATATCACCCATAAAAGCGCATGGAGCCTTTTAACGGCGACAAAACCCCTCCGCGAATTCTCCTCTGCCACGTGCCCCAATTGCTCCTCTCACGATCTCTTGCTGACATGCGTAGCAGGCTCACGTTTAATGGCTGCTTGGTGGTGGTGCCTCGATGTAACTGTCTCCCGTCATCCACGTGTGTTGCCCCTATCGCACACATGCAGGGGGGGCGAAGACATTCGACCACCTTCCGGTTCCATCGCTCAGCAGCCATCGTCTTCATCTTCTTCTCCAAGGACTCCTTCTTGCGTGTAAGTCTTTTGCTTTCTTCTCGTCTTCTTCCTTAGGAGTCATGAGAAAAGATAGCAAGAAAGACCAAGGTAGGAGAGAGGTTCTAGAGGGGAGCTACTAAGCGGAGTGGTATGAGTCCACCTCTTCTAAAGTGAGACCGGAAGCTCTGCAGGCGGCCATTGAGGCTTATGACATTCCAGCCGAGATGGCGGCGGTGATCCCTGGAGTGGACCAGTCCCCGGTAGAACCTCCTCTAGATTTTTTCACCTTCTTCTTAGGGCAGGTAGAGTCAGAGCTTCGTTTCCATATCCCCCTTTCTTTATGAATGTAGCCACATATTTTGATATCTCTCTCCACCAGATGGCTCCCAACGCCTTTGCTCAGATGGGCGGGGCGTATATCATCTTCAAACTCTTCGATATCCCCCTGATCCCTTGCTTTTCCATTCCTTCTTCGTATCGATTGGCTCGCGAGGGGCGTTTAGCTTTACCGAGCGCCCCAACCATAGGTTCTTAGGGGGTTCCCTTCTTCTCATAAAGGGTGGAAGGAGAAGTTTTTCTTCATTCGACTACCCCACCGCCCCTTCAGTTCCCATCGCTGGACGGAGGATCTGCCGACTCCCCCTATACTAGGGAATTTTCTGCAGAATCCTGCCTATCAGCGAGCTAGGAGCATCCTCTCCGGCATGGAGTTCAGCGGCCCCCACCTGGTACAGAGCGAGGAACTCATGTACCGAGCGGACCTCAGCCCTAAAGTGACCCGCATCAGCCCCAACCTCGGTAAATTTGTCTTTTCCATCAATGCCTGTTAATTCTAACTGATGTTCTGTTGCCTGTTTATTGCAGAGGAAATCATGCTCTCGAAGGTGATGAACCGGCTCATTAAGTGGGATGAAGCCAACAAGGGGGCCTTGGATCCTCCCCTCGCTCCTCCCGCTTCACCCTCTACCTCGCCCGAGGCTTCGGAGAGGACCGGCGAATCATCCAGTGAGCCTGCAACGCCGGAGTGGACGGAGGCTCCTGCCGAGCCTCAGACACCTGCCAACCAACGGACTCTGGGGCTATCGGTTGACCCGAAGACTTGCGTCCCTTCGGAGAGTGATCCTCCTTCTACTTCTGTCTATACGGGGGAGGCTGCGGCGAAGTCGTCGCCTCCCACCGACTCACAAATACCCAAATTCTCTGGGCGGCAGAAGAGGAAAATTTCGGAGAGTCTAGCTCTGAGACGGAAGAGGTTGCGTTATGTCGGCCCCAGCATGCTCCCTTCCATTCCTGAGGAGACCTTCCAATCTCTGAGGGTGAGGACACCACCCTCCCCCCCCCCCCCATCTCCGCCTTCCCGGCAGGCTGCCCCTACCGATACAGGTGGTCCGGCCTCCGACTCCTCCCTGGTTGACTCCTCCGAGGTCGCAAAAGGCAAACACGCAATGCCTGCCCAGCCTCGGATGTAGCTCGACCACTTGCGCAAAAGGATTGACGCGGCCTTGGAGGCCGCCGCACAATCCTTCCCCCCGGTACATTTTAAGGAGATCCCTACCGAGGCATTTCTTCCGAGGGGGCCTCCAGTTCAGAGGAGGATGACTCCGACCCATACAGTGCCACCTAAAGCTCCTACCGTTCAACCACTCCCCCCGCGTAGAGACCCCTTACCCTCCGTGAGCTGGGTTAACACCCCAAGAAGTCAAGGATCTCAGGAGGGGAAGTCGTGCGAGTCTTTGCTGAGCCTCTCACTACCCTCCGCGAGTCTCTTTTGAAGGTAAGTGTTCCTTGTTTCATAGTTTACTCCCTCTCATGTTTTATAGCTCTTTTTGTACTATAATAGGCAACTCAAGAGTGCCTGACGACCGACCGCCACTTGTACGCTTGGCTAGAGATAGAGGCCTTGACCCGCCGAGCATTGAGGGCAGAAGCTAGAGCCAACCATGAACATAGGACGGGACTCATGTAAGCGGGGGTCAGCAGAGCTCTCCGAGTAAAGGTGGAGCATCAACTGGACGCCCTACTGGCAATGGAGTCTTCCCTACAAAGTTCTTGGCACCGGGAACGTTTGATGTCCGAGAGGGTTGTGGCCGTTACCGATGACTTGCTCCGGGTGACTCAGGAGCGGGACCGGCTTCAAGCGAGGGAGAGAAAGCTGTCGGGGGATGTCTGACTCCTGGAGACTTCGGCCAGGAAGCTGAATGATCGCATCAAGGACCAAGCGCATCAACTAGCCCAGAAAGAATACGACCTCATGGCGGCAGCTGATCGCTTGACTGACCTTGAGGAGGACGTGGCCCAGGCACACTCGAAAGCTCTGGACACCTCAGAAAGACTCAAAGAGGTCTTGGAAGACCAGGACAAAATGTCTTTTGAGGTGGCTCGTCTAAAGATTGCCCAGGAGGCAGTCGAGGCCGAAATGCGTGCTCTCCGGTTGGTCGAGGTGGAATTCAAAGCTAGGTTCTTGGAGTCTGACAAGTTTGGCGATATCTTGACAGGTCAAGTAATGAAACGTTTGAAACAGGGCTTCCATGGGGCCATCGACCAGCTAAGGAAGGCCCAACTCCTGCCGCTGAACGCCGACTTGAGCATTATGAGTGTTGGTCGACTCTGGGAGGAGCTCACACTAGAAGACAAGGAGTTGTAGAACTATTTTCCCCCCGGGACCTTGGCCTTCTTTCTGTTCAGGCTTACTCTCTTCTCCCGATGTACTCATTTTGATTATAATGAAAATATTTTTTTCGACTTACTGTCCTGAATATGTTTTTTTGTTTGGCTCCTCATATCATTTGTCCTTGACGCGAGGAAATTGAAGAATCGGTGTTTCTCCTTGCCTCAAGGAGCCAGATAGTAGACTAACACTCTTGTAAAATAAGAGTTCCTTCCCGACCCGTGGGGGCAAGGGAGCCAACGCTCGTCCCTAGCGGCCTCTTAGGTTGGTTTCAGGAACCCTGAGCCCCTCGTGATGCCAGGTGTCTCATAGGCTAAGATAACCTTGGGGGCCGCAGGTGCGACCTCGGGTGTAAGTCTTGCCCAGGGAACCCCAAAAGTTCGACTTCGTGGCCCAGAGCTATTCATCTGTGGGACCCGTATTGGCTCGCTTCTCTGTGGAGTGTCTGATGAGTCTGCGGAATCCGAACAATCACATGTTTCACCGGAGAGTTCAGAAGAGACATCACATGTTTCGCCGGGGAGTCCAGAAGAGACATCACATATTTCACCGGGGAGCATAGCAGAGATGATGCCATCTCTCTCACCCGAGATCATAGCAGAGATGATATTGCCTATTTCACCAGAGAGCACAACAGAGATGGAACCACATGTTTCCCCGCAGAGTCCAGAAGAGATATCACATGTTTTGCCAGGAGCATAGCAGAGATGATGTCATCTCTTTCACCCGAGAGCATAGCAAACTCCCCCGGACTCCATATCAGAAAGCGTCTCCTGTTGGTGGCTCCCCGGCCTATTTCAAATGCTCTCCACCTCCTGATCACTCAATCCCCCGAGTTTTGGGAATCCATCGGCCGACCCCGCTCCGCAATGGTTGAAGCAAGGTTTCACATTAGCATCTCCGCAGATCCGACGGACGGGAGTGCTACGGCCGGATGTCCACCCCAGCTTCCCCGGTGCTAGTCAGGCATGGGATAGGTTGCCATCCAAGGGGAAGGAGTTGTAGTTGCCGCCTTTCCTTTTCTCCCTTTATATTTTACTTTTCGTCTTTGTTTCTAAATATAAGTTGAATGTAAGGTGTAATCAGAACCTTTGAATGGAACTTGCTCGTCCCTTTACCTCCCGAGTTGATCCTGCTTTACCTTTAGCGGAGGACCAAGAGGTCCTAGCCACGTCCGAAGATTCAGAGGTCACAACCACAATGAAGATGGTTCTCATCTCACCGCCACCAGGAGACGGCTCCGAGCTCAGCGGCCAGACGACGATGATGTGGCAATAGAGGAGAGCCCGGGCAAAGGAATGACCACCTTCACCGGGTCCACCGATTGAATCCCCTCTGTATACCTATCTTTAGTACTTCCTGGAGATGTCATTGTCAAGGTGTTCCCCTCAAAAATAAAGGGAAACTTGTTACCTTTGATATGTAAGTGCCTCGAGTAATGATTGGATACCATGTTTGCCTTTCATGTCTGATGATGTTGTCTCATATCTGGTCGGCTATGTGTTAGCTTTCTTCCACTACGTCCCCCAAGCCTCCTCCCGTTCACGGTCAGAGGCTGTAGGGGCTACTTAGCCCCTGGTCGGGCCTCCACCGCCCCCTAACCTGGCCTACTTATCTCGGGCATTCGCAGCACCGTAAGGTGATAGAGACCAAGCCTACTTGGTCGGGCATCCGTAGCACCCAGACCAAGCCTACTCACTTCGGGCATTGATAACTATCATTTTGTTGATTATTTTAGGATCTAAAATCCATGTTTGATCCACATTTTATATGCTTAAGTTTGCATTTATATTAGGTTTCATGTATTTCCTCTATTTTGGCTTTTAATTCAATTCTTTGTATATTTGGGATATTTTTGGCACTAAATTTGAATATCATTTTATAGGCTTCAACTGATCATGGACCTAGATTAAATTTGGTCAAACTTGAGTCAGAATGGGATCCGAAACAAAGTGATCAAGCTTGGATTAATATGAGCCGTCCGATCAAGAAGCGGCTATATCTGAGCCATGGGTCAACTTCTGATCAATCCGAGTTCACGATAGAGTGAATCATGACCACAGATCAAGATCTGAAGATTTCAGCCAAATCAGAAGCAATTTGACCGTTGGATCAAACTTAAGATGATCTAGACTATCCATTCAAGAAAAAGGAGGATCTAGACCATCCGCTACAGATCTGGTTGATCCGAGCTAGGGACAGGTAGATTAGGACCATTGATCAGAATCCTTGGAGTGTGGTTCAGATCGGAGAAGATCTGACCGTTGGATGAATCCGATTCAATCACAGCCGTCCAAATTTAAATGGGAAAAGTTTAAATCAGAATTCCCTTTGGAGATCTGGGTCGTCGCGTCTTCGCGGCAGCCACTGTTCTTCCGAGTTCTTCGCATTTCTTCATCAAATTTCTTGTAGTTTTCTTCTGAGGCGTGCGTGACCACATCGGATTCAGTTCTCAGCAGGATTTCAGATCATCCAGGTATAATTTCCGGTTAAGTTTGCTAATCGATTGTGTTTTAGGAAGTTTCGGAGAGGGTTTCGCCGGAGCTGGTTTTCACTGATCGAATCACTGTCGATCGCTGGATCTTTGTCGTCCGGAGCCGTCGAAGCAACGGAGAGGGGTTCTCGAAGCTGCCCCGATAGTTTCTGAGGTCATTTGTCATCCAGTCAGTCGATGAGGAGGAGACCGCAAGGTGAATCCAGTCCCTGAACGTCACTGTGATCGGACAATCACACCTCTGATCGGTCCCCAGACCGATCAGAGGAAGTCCAGATCGGTCCAGCGACCGATCAGGGAGATCCAAATGCACCAATCCATTGCAGCTTGATCCGGGAGATATATTCCTCATTGGTTTTTGAGCTAGGGGGTTCATAGCTCATCTTTTGTGTGACGGCAAAGGGAAGTTTTGTCGAGAAACTGATTTGATGTTTAATTAGGATTATTTTTGGTTTTAAACATGCATTTCTTCAAGTTGTTCTAGTTGATACCATTACACTTCAAGTCATGTGCTTAAGCCAAGATTTGTTCTAGTTTTCTTTAATCTGCAATTTCTTCATGCAATTAGTTTTCTAAAATTTATTACCTGCAATTAGTTCTTTAAGTTTCATTTCAAGAGTTTGAATTTAACTGTTCAGTTGTCAATTAGGTTAAATTTCGTTCTCGTAATTCCCTACTTTAGTTCTGCTAGTTCAGTCTATTTCATTCCTACTTGCTATTTCATATTGTCATTTCATCTCTTATCGCAAAACCCCCATTTTATCTAAAAAACCTAAACATCAAACGACAAATAAACCTGCAAGCTCGAGTTAAACATTCATTCAACTAGTCCTTGGAAAAATACGACCTGAGGCCCCTCTACTACATTTTTATCTTTGTTAGCCACAGGGTTTTCAGCTTTATAAATTTCTAAATTTGAGACCCACATTCGTGACAGTCTATTTTGGGTAACATCAAATTTTTGGCGCCGTTGCTGGGGACTCACTAGTTGAGTTTGTTTAATTTGAGTTTGTGTTTAATATTTATATTCTTTGATTTTGTTATCATTTGCTTTATCTTTTTGTATACATTGGCTGCCATTTTTGTTTGTTTGTGGCCAGGACTGCAGGAGATGATCTTGAGTGTTGAGAAGTTATTGAAAATTTTTCTATTCATTCAAGCAGTTCCATGGCAGAATATCAGTATTTTCAAAGTTTTCAGCAGACTTGTCAAAGTTTTCAGCAGCCATATTATCAATTTCA
The DNA here is from genome assembly GCA_024364735.1 of Boesenbergia rotunda. Lineage (NCBI taxonomy): Eukaryota > Viridiplantae > Streptophyta > Magnoliopsida > Zingiberales > Zingiberaceae > Boesenbergia > Boesenbergia rotunda. The sequence continues at coordinate 434,576 of JAGFNQ010007083.1, read as the reverse complement.
ACCTCAATTTCAACAATTTCAGCAGTCTTATTCAAATTGACAACAAAACCAACCTTGGAATCAGGCACCACAGCAATTTCAACCGTAATTTCAAAATTTTCAGCAAGGGTACAATCCTAATCAGCAGAGTTTTCAACCATACAATCAGAATTATCAACCTCCACAATTTCAGCCCTCACCACAACAATTTCAACCTCAAATTCAGAATTTTTAGAGCTACAATTTTGATCAGTTTCAACCATGTTCCCAGCCCAATTTTCAGCAATTCCAACAACCAAATCAATCATTTGATCAACCCCAACAGTTTCAATTTCAGAATTTTCAGCCCGTCTATAATTTTGAGCAAACTAGTGCTATATGTCAAGTTCAACAAGAGACCTATGTGTTGGATCGTGAAAACCGATAGAGGGGGGGGTGAATATCGGAAATCGTTCTTTTTCGGAAAACTAAGAGTAAGTGCACAGCGGAAATAAAGATAAGAGACACAGCACAAAGACACAGTGGTTTTTACTTGGTTCAGAGCCTGTGTCGACTCCTACTCCAAGGCCCACGATCGTTGACCGTTTACTTTGGGTAATTCTATATCAGGCGCAAATCGTTTACAGAAAGTTATTACAGAATTTAGTACAGTAAACTTAAATAGCTCTTTTTACCGACGTCCGAGGAAGATCAACTTTTTCCGGAGCAGCAGGACGTCGTCGGCTCGAGTTGGGAGGATTCCGGGGTGAAGCGCGAGAGCAGAAGAGCGTGGAAGCTTTGTTTGGAAGTTGTTGTTGAAGCTTGGGGTCGAGGGGTGCTATTTATAGCACCTAGGGCGCCCTGGACATCGGGGGCGCCCTGGACGTCGGGGGCGCCCTGCCACGTGTCAGCCGATCCACACTTCGCTCGGTCAAGCTTTATCCCACCTGAATAGGGATGAGGTTTGACCTCTGGGGTGCCCTAGTCGCTGAGGGCGCCTTGGTTGACGCGGTCTTCTCGGCTGGATAGAGTTGATCGGCCTCGCTGGCATAGGCGCGGAGCGCCTTGGCTCCTGAGGGCGCCCTGGCTGCTGAGGGCGCCCTGGATGCAGAGGGCGCCTTCGGCCAGTGCTTAGCCGAACTCCTTTTTGCTTTACCTGTTTCTTGTTCACCTTAGAGGCGCCCTAGACACTCAGGGCGCCCTACTCAGCTGCTGCCTCACTCCTTTGAGGCTCTCTGAGCTGCAGACACACGTTCCTTTGGTCTTGCATCCAGGGTTAGTCCGAAAACAAAATAAAGCATTAATTTGTTAGTTTATACAGCCTTAGCTCTCTTGGTTCTGACTTTGGTCTCCAAAATGGAGCCCTAGGTCGAACCGACGCTTACTGTTCCCTCGACGGGGAACGCGTCCTCACCTACTCCTCTCGGGAGAATTTACCTGATGCCAACCGCTCCTTTGGTTGGACTTTTGCCTGACGGACCTTTGTCAGGTCTTGGATACTGGCAGTCCTTCGCCAGTTGCCTAGCAGTCCTTTGCTAGGGCTTGGATGCTGGCTGTCCTTCGCCAGTTACCTAGCAGTCCTTTGCTAGGGCTTGGATGTTGGCTGTCCTTCGCCAGTTGCCTAGCAGTCCTTCGCTAGGACTTGGATACTGGCAGTCCTTCGCCAGGTGCCTAGCAGTCCTTCGCTAGGGCTTGGGTACTGGCAGTCCTTCGCCAGGTGCCTAGCAGTCCTTCGCTAGGGCTTGGGTACTGGCAGTCCTTCGCCAGGTGCCTAGCAGTCCTTCGCTAGGGCTTTTTCTGCACACTCAGTGAACAACGTTAGATCACAAATAAACTTAACTTTGAATCCTTTGCCAATATCAAAACAAGGTTCGATATGGTGCTTCCTGCACCAACAATCTCCCCCTTTTTGATTTATGGCAACACAATTCAAAGTTAAGTAAAAACTTATAACAGTTAATAAAAGAAGGTAAAAACACACAGAAGTATAGGAAAAAAACATAATGAAGTATATCAAAAAAAATTTATCTTCAAAAAATTTATTTTTCTCATACTCCCCCTAAAACCCTGAATACTTGTGTTATAAAATACTTAACTTTGACCTTTCCTCCCCCTTTGACATATATCAAAAATAAACATGGGTGAACAAGGTATCTATAGGGAGGTTTGAGTTTTACCAAAAATAAGTTTTTGACAAGGTGTTTAAAAAAAAGAGTAAAAGCAAGCCTAAATTTTGTGAAAAGCTTTAAAAAAAATTACTTAGGCAAAATTTTGAATCCAAATTTCCCTAAAAAATTTCAACTTTGAGAATTGGGAAAATTTTGTTTTAAAAGAATTTGCACACTTAGAAGAGTATACTTGGAAATACTTTGTAAAAACAACAAAATCTTTAAGAATTTTCTAGACAAGTTTTTCACCAAAAAAAACTTTACTTAGGAACATTTGCCAATATTTAAAAGTTTTTGCTCAGACAAATTTTGTTTATTAAGAAAAATTTTACTTAGGAAAATCATGTACTTAAAAATTTAACACACTTAGAATTTTTCTTTTTGAAAAGGAGAAAAAAATTCCTTTCTCTATTTCTTGCTCTCCCCCTTGGATATATATATATCAATAAAGAAATATATTTTAAAATAAGTTTTAAGAGAAAGTTTGTGTATCAGAGCCTATGAGTTTTAAAAAAAAACACTTAGCATAATTCTTGAAAGCATAGCAAAAAAGCTTAAATTCCACTATTGAAATCGAAAAAAATATTCGTACTTTATAAACATTAGTACCTTGGAAAGTAATAGTACTTTTGAAAAATAGTAGTACTTTTGAAAGATGTTCTGCATATTTTGAAAAATATAAGTACTTTTGAAAAATATTATGTATTTTTGAAAAATATAAGTGCTTTTGAAAAGTTTTAATATTATTTTCAAAAGTATTCTAAAGTCAAGCAAAATTTTGAAAATGATAGTATATATAAGCAAAAAGAATATAAGCAAAATTATAAGTACTTTTATTTTGAAAGAATATTTATTTATATTTTCAACAGGATTTAAAAGGTGCAGTGCATGAAAACATATAATTTGAAAAATTATTTGTCAGTTTAATAATTCTTTTAATTTAATCTCCCCCTGAGCTTGACCCAGTCCTAGGAAGCTTGTTGACTACAAGCGATCTTCCTCTGAGTCATAAGGTTTGACTCATATTATAAGAATTATCTAATAATTTAAACAAATAGTTAGAATTAATTTCTTTCGATTTAGACTCCCCCTAAATTTGACACTTCCTTGGAGTCCTTGTAGATCATGAAGTAGTGGACCTTCCTCTATGTCTTTAGGGTTTACCAAAATCAAAAGAATAACTTTTAAAGTATGATAATTTTTAAGAAGATAATTTTTGAAAACACGACTTGAAATGATAGCACAGTTTTCGAAAATCATGATGATAATTATTTAAAGAGTAATATATGAGGTTTTTGAATCAAATTTTTGAAAACCTTATTTTGAGATGTTACTAAATTTTAGAGCATAAGATTTTTGAAAAAAATCTATTTTTTTTGAAAAATATTAAAAGAAAACTCCCCCTGTATCCAACACAGTCTAACTTTTATCTAAATTCCTTAAGGGATTTCAGTGTTGACCAGGTTTGACTATGTTGACTAAGGTTGACTGTATTGCCCAAGTTTTAACCAGTTGACTATGTTTGATTAACAAAAAAAACTTAGATTCTATTTAAAATGAGTCTATCATGAAATTCAATAATAAAGGGACGAAAAAGTAGGCACAGTAAACTGAATTAATTTGACAAATAGAGACAATTTTGAATAACTTTTGAAAGTATATTTTATTTGAAAGGGTAGTGAGTTATGCATTTAGGTCCTAGATGTCTCACCCAGTTCTACATGATCAAGCATGTTAACCTTAAGGGTTTTTGTGAGACAGGTTTTAGTAGAAGATTTATTTTGAAAAGACCATGAATAATTTTAAAAAGTTAAATTAATTTTTTAAACACAATTTAAATTTATTTTGAAAAGAGATATTTGAATCTAAAATTAACTGAAAATTTGTGTTAGATTCGAATTTAACAAAAAATAATTTGAATTTGAATTTCAAAAATCGGCTTCCAGGTCTTGGCGAGGCACTAGGCCTTCTTTGGCCGTAGCCTTATGGGATCATCCACCCTTTTCTTGACAAAGCCTTTTAATGAAATTTCATTTTCAAAATTATTTTTTGAAAAATTTCTGGTCTAACTAGTTTGGGTCTTGGATCGGTAGCTTCGGCTAGTTCCGCCAAATTGGCTTCCCTAACGTACTATCATCTCACCTCCACCCAATACTATGTTGTTCAATTTTCAATTAACTGATTTAGTCCCAATCCTAATTCTAAGCAAAAAAAAAATAAGACACATAATTAAAACAAACAATTGTCTAAGTAAGGTCACAATTGGAGTAATACTCCAGATTTTCGAAATCAGCAAGATTATGAATTAAATTTTCTAACTTATTGACCTTATGTTTTAGGGTTTCATTTTCTTGTTTCAATTTTTTGAAATTTGTTTTAATTAAGTTACATGAATCAATCACATTATTCAAGGTAAATAACAGATTTTCAAATACTGTAAATTTACCTTTGTTGATTGTTTGTTCGGCATTCTTGGTAGCTCTTTTATCTGTGCATTCACTTTTGTAATGCCCGGACTCCTGGCACTTGAAGCATTGAATGCGACTTTTGTTCTTTCGTGCTTTTGGAACTGATTCCTTTGTCGCTGGTGGTGTAGACCGAGTCTTACGAGTAGGGCACTGATTTTGGTAGTGCCCTCCCTGCATGTGTAACAGATTACATGATTAAAATTTGAATTTACACTTTTACCTTTTGGTTCTTTATTGGGAATCTCCCCCTTGATTCTTGCTGCCTCGGATCTAGGCTCATCTTCTGATTATGTGTCTGAGTCAGACTCGGGTACTGGTTGAAGCTCCTTCTGTGGTGGTTCTTTAGGAGTTTTCCCTGCAATAAAATTTACACCTTCCTCGACCATTATAGTATCTGTTTGATTATTTAATTCTAATTTTGAAAAGAGTTCGAAATTGGTTACCGTCTCAGTCAATTCGTCGTCTAATTCTGGTTCGATTTTGGATTCGGGTTCAGACTCTGACTCGGCTGTTTGTGTTTGGACTGAAAGGGCAAGATAATTTACCTGATCTTCTTCTTCATTTGAGATCTCTTGATGAAGATTAATCAATTTTTCCCAGATTTCTCTAGCACATCTGCATGGACCTACTAGCTCGAGTTGCTCCTTGGTTAGGCCACATTGCAGGATTGCAGTTGCTCTTGCATCGGTCTCAATTTGGTTGAGGGTATGTTCATCCAATTTGTCCCACTCGATGGATGACTCATCTTCTGTGGGAAATGTGAACCCCGTTTGGATGATCCGCCATAAGTCCATGTGGGCCTTCAGAAGGGACTCCATTTGACATCTCCAAAACGTGAAGTTCTCGCCGGAGAATAGCGGTGGACGTGCACTGTTCCACTCTTGGTTGACCATTTAATATAAATCTTGCACACAAACAAAATAAAACAAATTGTACCGAGACTTGGTCTTGGATTAGTAGTGCGGGAGAGAAAAGATATAGCCCAATAAAAATATTGCACGAATTTCGAGGTAAAATGATAATAACAAATTATGACAAATTTTGAAAATATTAATTTTGTCAATTCTGATTAATAATGAAAAAGTAAGATTTTAATGTTTGGGAAAAATTTTGCTCAAATTAAAGTAGCACGAATTTCGAGAAAAATATTAAAATAATAATAAAAAAATTTATGACAAATTTTTTGAAATTGATCGTTTTATTAATTCTGACTTATAGGAAGAAATTGAGCATTCAAAATTGAAAAAGGCGAACGAGATTATTTATATAAAATAACAAAGCGAACGAGATTGAGTGGTGTTGCACCAACCTCAACCAATGAAAAAGAAAAAAAAAATTAAAATTATTTCGTAAAATCCGAAAATACTCTCAAATTGGTGGTTGCACCAAATTTGAGCTTCCCTGCTCTGATACCACTTGTTGGATCGTGAAAACCGATAGAGGGGGGGTGAATATCGGAAATCGTTCTTTTTCGGAAAACTAAGAGTAAGTGCACAGCGGAAATAAAGATAAGAGACACAACACAAAGACACAGTGGTTTTTACTTGGTTCGGAGCCTGTGTTGACTCCTACTTCAAGGCCCACGGTCGTTGACCGTTTACTTTGGGCAATTCTATATCAGGCGCAAATAGTTTACAGAAAGTTATTACAAAATTTAGTACAGTAAACTTAAATAGCTCTTTTTACCGACGTCCGAGGAAGATCGATTTTTTTCCGGAGCAGCAGGACGTCGTCGGCTCGAGTTGGGAGGATTCCGGGGTGAAGCGCGAGGGCAGAAGAGCGTGGAAGCTTTGTTTGGAAGTTGTTGTTGAAGCTTGGGGTCGAGGGGTGCTATTTATAGCACCTAGGGCGCCCTGGACGTCGGGGCGCCCTGCCACGTGTCAGTCGATCCACACTTCGCTCGGTCAAGCTTTATCCTACCTGAATAGGGATGAGGTTTGACCTCTGGGGCGCCCTGGTCGCTGAGGGCGCCTTGGTTGACGCGGTCTTCTCGGCTGGATAGAGTTGATCGGCCTCGCTGGCATAGGCGCGGAGCGCCTTGGCTCCTGAGGGCGCCCTGGGCGCTGAGGGCGCCCTGGCTGCTGAGGGCGCCCTGGATGCAGAGGGCGCCTTCGGCCAGTGCTTAGCCGAACTCCTTTTTGCTTTACCTGTTTCTTGTTCACCTTGGAGGCGCCCTAGACACTCAGGGCGCCCTACTCAGCTGCTGCCTCACTCCTTTGAGGCTCTCTGAGCTGCAGACACACGTTCCTTTGGTCCTACATCCAGGGTTAGTCCGAAAACAAAATAAAGCATTAATTTGTTAGTTTATACAGCCTTAGCTGTCTTGGTTCTGACTTTGGTCTCCAAAATGGAGCCCTAGGTCGAACGGACGCTTACTGTTCCCTCGACGGGGAACGCGTCCTCACCTACTCCTCTCGGGAGAATTTACCTGATGTCAACCGCTCCTTTGGTTGGACTTTTGCCTAACAGTCCTTTGTCAGGTCTTGGATACTGGCAGTCCTTCGCCAGTTGCCTAGCAGTCCTTTGCTAGGGCTTGGATGCTGGCTGTCCTTCGCCAGTTACCTAGCAGTCCTTTGCTAGGGCTTGGATGCTGGCTGTCCTTCGCCAGTTGCCTAGCAGTCCTTCGCTAAGACTTGGATACTGGCAGTCCTTCGCCAGGTGCCTAGCAGTCCTTCGCTAGGGCTTGGGTACTGGCAGTCCTTCGCCAGGTGCCTAGCAGTCCTTCGCTAGGGCTTTTTCTGCACACTCAGTGAACAACGTTAGATCACAAATAAACTTAACTTTGAATCCTTTGCCAATATCAAAACAAGGTTCGATATGGTGCTTCCTGCACCAACACTATGCTCATCAAGGAGATTTTGAGGATTCTAGGGAATTTGAAGCTCAACAACAAAGGCTAGAGAAGATGTTATAACAACTCATACAACAGAAAAGTTCACAACAACAAAGAAATGATTCTACTCTAAAAGACTGTGAAAGACGCCTTGGACAATTGGTTAATCAAATGAATCAAATGCAAGCCCAATGATCAAGCCAATCACCTTCTCAAGCTACTCTTGATTTTAAGGGGTATGATTATGCACCAACTTTGAGGAATGAAGAGGGTGTTTCAAGTTTAAACACTCCAAACGCTGAATTTCCTAAAAAATTTCCAGCATTTCATTTCTCCATTCAAAACAACCCCGGAGTTGATTTTATGTCAGTTCAATGTGACCCTAATGCAAGCCTTAGTCCTTCTTCAATTGATCTTGCAGTTTTGGTGGAAGAAGAAGAAGAAATCATCAAAATTAGGGCACTTACAGCTGCATTCCTCCTGAAATTCCTATTCAGAGTTCATTTCCATATTTTTCAGCTCAAGAGGAGGAGCCAAAAGTTTTTTTTACCTTCTCACAGCACCCCAGAGAGGATCCTCCTAGCATTAGCATGGACATCTCAGATGAAATTGTTGAGGCAGAGTTGATTGCTAATGATGTTTTACTGGACATAGTGGGAGGAGATTTGATTTCAGAGAAAAATGAGGATGAATTAGTTGTGGAGGAAGTGGAAGAGATGGATGGAAAAGTATGTGACAGCCTTGAATTTGAAGCTGAAGCTTTACAGGACCTTTCTAAACTTTTATTTTGTGATGATATAGTTGTTGATGGTCCTAACTTTTCTAATATGGTTGTTGCAGATATGGTTGATAAAACATGCGTTGCAGATGAATCTACAGGTCTCGGGGATTGCACTGAGCCCCAGGGACCACCATTGACTGATATATTAGAAGATTCAGAGGATAAGCCAGAAAGTGTAGGGACTTGCATGGTGGAAGCAAGAACCCAAGAATCACTTGTCCTAGTTGAATGTCCACCAGAACCTAAGCTTGTGGATGACCAAGAGGAGACCACAATTACATCTACTCTTGTAGAACCTCCAGGTATTTTACAGGATGATGGGGTAAGTATTTCTCCTATTCCTTTAGAAGAACTCATAGAGGTACCTAGGGTTGAGTTTGTGGGTTGTGATGATATTCTTGACACATCTTATGTAGAGATTAATTTTGAAAAATTCATTGAGGTACCTATTATTGGTTGTGATGAATCTTTTGATACATTTTATGCTGAAATTGGTTGTGAAAAACTCATGGAGGCACTTGAAATTGATTTAGTTGAATGTGAAGCATGTTGTGATACATCTTTTGTAGAAATTGATTGTGAAAAATTTTTAGAGGTGCCTAAAGTTGATTTCGTTGAATTTGATGCAATTTTTGATACATCCTATATAGAAGATGATTGTGAACAATTCATAGAAGAACCTAGGGTTGAATTTGTTGAATGTGTTGGTGCAGAAAGCACCATATCGAACCTTGTTTTGATATTGGCAAAGGATTCAAAGTTAAGTTTATTTGTGATCTAATAAAGTTACTTGAGTGTGCAGAAAGAAGTCCTAGCGAAGGGCTGCTAGGCACCTGGCGAAGGACTGCCAGGAAACAAAGTCCTAGCGAAGGACCGCTAGGCACCTGGCGAAGGACTGCCAGGATACAAAGCCCTAGCAAAGGAATGCTAGGCACCTGGCGAAGGACTGCCAGGATACAAAGCCCTAGCGAAGGAATGCTAGGCACCTAGCGAAGGAATGCCAGGATACAAAGCCCTAGCGAAGGACTGCTAGGTACCAGGCGAAGGATTGCTTGGAACCGAAGACCTGGCGAAGGACTGCTAGGCACCAGGTGAAGGACTGCTTGGTACTAAAGACCTGGCGAAGGATAGCTAGGCACCTGGCGAAGGACTCCTGGTCAAAGGTTTTATCAGCTGCGGCGAGGTCGACGTGGGGATAAAGTTTGACCGGGTTTATCGGGGCGCCCCCAGGAGGCCTATATAAGGGGCTTCGACCCCTCTGCTTCAGACACAACTGCGAAGTACCATTCTGATCACTATGACCGACGACAATGCGCTAAAGACGAGGCTCTACGACCGGGAGGCTCCAGGAGGAAGTGCGTGGCACTTCGGAGGTCCAGATCGACCGAGCTTCAACTTTGTTTTTGTTCGGTTTGCGTTTATTATTTCGTACTTAATTTTCTGTACTTGTGCCTGTAATTGTACATTGTAAGACGGGTTTTCTCCGCCTCTGGAAATTCCGGAAAGGAGAGCTATAGTGGACTCACGCCGAGTACATAGGCCTTGGACGTACTGACCCTGGGGGGTTGGGAACCAAGTAAATAAATCCCGCTGTGTCTCTTGTTATGATCGATACGCCTTGCTAGAAGGGGTGAATAGCGATTTCGAACTCTTTCTTGAACCTGCGTTGTTAGTAGCACAGCGGAATATACAATAAACAACAAAAACAACGCTAACAACCTGATTTAGTTGGTATCCACCCCGGTCGGGTGACTAATCCAACAATCCGTCGGTGGATCACTCCCCGGATAACCTCCGGCTAGCTCTCGTCGCTCCTTGTGGGTGGAGAAACCTCGCCCACAACTCCAAGCAAACCTTTGAGTACAAAGACTACTATCTTGCCTTTAACTAAGACAAGATTCGTCAAGAAACTCAGCCACCACGAAGTCCTCTTTAAATAGGATTCGGGGCTGATTTCTCGCTACCAGTCGACTGCCCCCAGGGCAGTCGACTGGTGCCAGCCAAATTCGACCATTGACACTCCCAACGTTCGAATTTGCCAGCTCACCAGCCACCTACCAGTCGACTGCCCCCAGGGCAGTCGACTGGTCCCAGGCTGAGACCTTTCTGTGAGTTCCATCAGTCGACTGCCCCCAGGCCAGTCGACTGGTCTACTCACCCACCTAAGGTCACCCTTCCTGAGTACATTCCACTCCGCACTCAATAGGATTTCCCGAGTACAATCACACAACACTCGTACCCTCACGACTCGACCGACTCCTCTTCAGCAGCCTCGACTGTTGCCTTCGCGCCCTCTTCATCTTCGGCTCCCGTCCCTCGGATGCACGCAAGCCTCCAGCTTGCCTTCATGCCATCCTTCACGCATGCCTCGAAGTCCGTGCCCATCAGCTCATCGTCCCTGCTGTCCAAAGTCCCTCGGATGCGCACGCAAGCCTCCAGCTTGCCTCCATGCCATCCTTCACCGTACTGAGGCCGTCCAGTCAAGTCCATATGTGTAACCTGTACAACCTGCACACTCAACATACGCATATCAAATACAAGGGTAAACCTAACTTAAACCCTTTGCCCAAACATCAAAACCCATGGTCACTCCGGACCATCTTAGGGCCGATTGCTCCAACAATCTCCCCCTTTTTGATGTTTGGCAATCCGTTTAAGTTAGGAAAGTAAGATAGTAGTAAATAGCAAAAACAATGCTAAATGAATGCATATGCAATGCATAACTGGATCCTATCCCAAGGCATTCCACACCTAACCCTCCAAGTTAGGAATTTTCCAACACCTAGCCCTCCGAGCTAGGACTTTTACCACCTAACCCTCCAAGTTAGGATTTTCTACCAAACCAGGCTTTTTAAAGCTTCTCCAAAGCTCCCCCTCCATTGGACTTACAAAGGTTTTTTTTTTAAGAACCTCTCCAAGGTTCCCCTTACGCCAAGAATGGAGCAGCCATGCTCCCCCTCAAACTTAGCTCCCCCTAAACCTAGGGTTTCTTTCTAGCACAGGTATTGGTTTCCCACTTAAACATAATATTTCTCCCCCTTTGCCATACATCAAAAAGAACCCAATAATTACCCAATTATTGGTTCTTTAAATTCCCAATGACCCTAAACACAGTGTATTAGACCCCCATACACTTGTTCCTTGTCATTTGGACCCCAAACCAGTTGCTGATACCCGGATCAGCCTCTGGCAGTCGACTGCCCCCAGGGCAGTCGACTGATACTCTGATTTCAGTCTTTTTTGGTCATTTTCAGAAATGCGCCAGAAATTTCACAAATCTCCAAAAATTCTCAAATCTCGTGGAGAACTTTGTGATACCCATACCTACTTGGGAAAAAATACATTTCACCATGTATCTATCACCGTTCCCAAGTTAGACACAAAATCCAAAAATAATTTTCTATGAAAATCCAATTGTTATGATCGATACGGTCTTCATAGTAGGTTCAAAGAAGTCCTCAACGGTCTTCATTCCATTGATGAAAAGGTCGAGAATCGCGACCTTGTAAGGTATGTGCTAAAAGTTTTTCCAAGGAATGCCTTGTGGTCATCCATGGTGGATGCCTACAAGGTATCTAAGGATTTATCAATTGTAAAACTTGATGACTTATTTTGTAAAATGGAGCTACATGAGATGGCTAACAAAGGCCTCAAGGAAAAGGAGATTGCCCTTGTAGCAGGTGAAAAGACCAAGAAGAAGAAGGAGAAGAAGAAGGAGAAGGAAGTCTCTTCATCTTCATCCTCATCCGAGTCCGAGTCTGAATCCGAGGAGGATGGCAGTGTGTCTTCTTCATCCGAGATGGCAAATTTTGTAAGAAGGATGATGAGGAAGAGCCGACGCTTCAAGGGTAAAGGTAACCCTAGTGAAGTTAAGATTGATAAATCTAACATTACTTGTTATGAGTGTAGCAAGAAAGGGCACTTCAAGAAGGACTGCCCAAAGCTAAAGAAGAAGGAGGAGAAATCAAAGAAGAAGAAGAAGGCCTTGAAGGCCACATGGGATGAATCATCCACTAGTTCATCCGATGAAGAGAAGGAGGAGAAGAGTACACGCCATGTAGCACTCATGACACTTGAAGATCAAGAGAGCAGTGATGAATCGAGTGACTCATCAAACGCGGCTTCATCATCTTCGGATGATGAAGAGGTAATCACTCCCGAACTAGATAAATGCTATAGGACTATTGCATGTTTAACCGATTTGTTGAAAAAGTCAAAATCAAAAGTTAAATCATTGAAAGTAGAGGTTGAACATTTGAAATCCTCTAAGGATGATGATATTGATGATTTATATTTAGAAATGTTAGAGGATGAAAACAAATCTTTGAAGAGTGAAGTTGAGAGACTCAAGAGTGTTCTTGAGAAATTCTTAACTAGCTCAAAGACTCTAGACATGATTCTAAATGCACAAAGGACGGTTTACAATAGGGTCGGTATTGGTTACCGACCTAAAGAACCTTCATTTGTTTCCTTGATGTCTAGGACTGATGTTAGACCACTTAAGACACCTAGGGTTCAAAAGAAAGTGGTCAAGGCATGGGTGCCTAAGTCTTGCATAGTAGGTGCTTTAGGTCCCAAGATTTGGATACCTAAATCTTCTATTTTTCGAATTGTGTAGGCTATGATTGAGGGGGAACATCTATCAACTTGGTTCGTTGATAGTGGGTGCTCCAAACATATGACCGGTGATAGATCACTATTCACTACCCTTCAATGCAAAAATAGAGGTAATGTTTCTTTTGGAAATAATGATAGTCTTAAGGTTATACGGATAGGAGACATTCAAATATCCGAATGTCTTAGGATCAAGAATGTTCTTCTAGTCAAGGGGATGACATTTAATCTCCTAAGTGTCAGTTAATTGTGTGATGCGGGTTACACAATTGATTTTAAATCAAATCAATGTCTAGTTAGACAACATGACACATTTGACACGGTACTAGTAGGCACAAGGATAGATAATATTTACCAAGTTTCATTTAAAAGTGCTACTAATGCTTTTGTTAAGTGTTTCATGTTAAGAGAAGATGAATCTACCCTTTGGCACCGGAGACTAGCACATGTGAACATGAAGAACATTCAGAAATTGGCCAACAAGGGATTAGTTCGTGGCTTACCAAGCATCAAGTATGAAAAGGACAAACTTTGTGATGCATGTCAAATGGGTAAGCAAACGAAATCTGCACATAAAAGTAAAAGCGCTGTAAGTACATCTACCGCTTTAGATTTACTTCATATGGACTTGTTTGATTGTAGCACTATTATATCATTGAATGGTACCAGATATTGTTTTGTGATCATTGATGATTTTATTAGATATACTTGGACCTATTTTCTAAAGTATAAGGATCAAACTTTAGATGTGTTTATTTCATTCTATAGAAGAGTTGAAAATGAAAAATCATCAACCATTAAAACAATAAGGAGTGATCATGGAGGTGAATTCCAAAATCAAAGATTTTTAGAGTTTTGTCAAGATAGAGGGTATAGACATGAGTTCTCCACTCCTAGAACACCACAACAAAATGGTGTTGTAGAGAGAAAGAACCGTGTCTTATAAGAGGCTGCACGAAGCATGCTCAATGAGTATTCATTACCGAGTTACTTATGGGTTGAAGCTGTGAACACAGCTTGCTATGTGCAAAACCGAGTCCTCATCCACAGATTTCTAGGAAAGACTCCTCATGAACTTTGGTTTGGAAAACCACCTACAGTTAAACATCTTAGGGTGTTTGGTTGTAAGGTGTTTATTCTAAACACCAAGGACCATCTTGGAAAGTTCACAGCAAAAGCTGATGAAGGGATACTGGTCAGGAACTCTCTCGTCAGCAAAGCTTACCGAGTCTATAACAAGAAATCTAGATTGGTTGAAGAGTCTTCTGATGTTATTTTTGAAGAAATTCCAAAAGCAAATGAACAACCAGAAGATGTCGAAGGAGTTCAATTCGAACTTAGGAAACTAGGTTTGAATGGAAGTCCAAGTGTTGCCGATGGTGATGAATTTGATGACGGTGAGCCTAGACAACTCATAGATCAGCCGGATCATGAGGCTGAGCGTGTGTCTAGTGACACCATCCAAGAAGCACCTCCAACACCAAGACAAACTAGGTTAGCTTCTAGTCATCCCCAAGACCAAATTGTCGGAGACATCCACCATGGGGTTACGACTAGATCATTCTTCAGGAATGAGGCTAATGAAGTTGCCCTAATTTCCAAAATTGAACCTAGAAAAATTGATGAAGCATTAAATGATCCCGATTGGATCATTGCCATGCAAGATGAACTAGGTCAATTCGAAAGAAGTCAAGCTTGGGACTTAGTCCATAGACCTAAGAAGACCGCCATTATTGGAACCAAATGGGTCTTCAAAAACAAACTAAACCATAAGGGAGAAATCGTAAGAAATAAGGCACGCTTAGTAGCCAAGGGCTATAGTCAAGTTGAAGGCCTTGATTACGATGAGACCTATGCTCCCGTGGCACGATTAGAGTCCATTCGATTGATGCTTGCATTTGCAGCACATCGTGGTTTCAAACTATATCAAATGGATGTCAAATCGGTCTTTCTAAATGGTTTCATAAGAGAAGAGGTCTATGTCGAACAACCTCCGGGGTTTGAGAGTATCGAATTCCCAAACCACGTGTTCAAGCTCAAAAAGGCGCTCTACGGCCTTAAACAAGCACCTCGGGCTTGGTATGAGCGGTTATCGACATTCCTCATTGAAAAAGATTTTGTGAGAGGACAAATAGACCCTACACTATTTCTACGAAGAGATGGTGACAATATATTTGTAGCCCAAGTGTATGTCGATGACATAATTATGGCTTAAACAATAAGGGCTATTTGAATGAATTTATTGGACACATGGAGAGTGAATTTGAGATGAGTCTAGTAGGAGAATTGACTTTCTTCCTTGGACTCGAAATCAAACAAACTCGAGACGGAATCCATGTGCACCAATCGAAGTATACTCAAGAGATGCTCCGAAATTTAACATG